>QANU01048949.1:229175-241696 GCA_003254905.1 Nissolia schottii | reverse complement strand
GGGGGCGGGAATTTTGGGATTGGTAATATTCTCTATCTCAGTTTTAGGTCGTTGTATTGTACGGATTCTCTAAGTCCTTTATTCAACTCATGTGAGCTCGTTTCGGAGGCTTGCTAAGATCCTATTGCTATATTTTGCTGTTGTTGCTGAAATGAAGGAATTCTATTGCTTTGAAGTATCTGTGTTGAATATGGTTTAGAAGCATTAACATGGGTGGTTGTGTGTCTGTGATTCAGTCAAGATCAGGGGAGTTATTCTTGACTTTTTTGTTGAAATTTGCATTGTATCTCTTTTGGCGATTTGTTTTTTGATGTAAAATTTGTGTCTTACATTGGGGTTAGGCGCTCTTTTTTCTCATAAAATTAAGAGTTTTGTCCTTTTGAGTTGGCCTGTAATGGTGCTCCTGCCAACTCTTAGTTCAGGAATAACAATAAAATTCGTAACTATCAAATTTTATTTTTCAATACTGACCATTTGCTCTAGAAAACAAAATATCACTCTAGGAGAGATTTCAAATTCCATCAAAACAAGGTTCTTTTTTTCCCAGTAACCGTTGATTTTTAGGCAAGTCCCACCAGAAATTTTTGAAATATGTGCCATCCAATGGACACATTTAAGATAACGTTTATCATCTTTCCGGAGGAGGAAACAATCTTTTCACCCAAAATGCTAAAGTTCAATCTCACATTGCTGGGAAAAAGGAACATAAACAGTGAGGAAGAGTGTTGATTTATATTCTCATAATAGCATGAATTATAATTTATACAATATTATTTAATATATGTGAGAAAATTTATAAATTAGAAAGATATGTAACCACACTGATTAAGAAGAATTATAATTTCTGGAACAATAGTCAACTATTCAAAGGAATATAAGAGTTCAATAAATAATTTCGGAATGGATTTAATTCGTTATCCTAGACCTTATTGGCCAACGTGATCTGGGATGCATCATGGCCATTATTTTGGTTGAAAGAAAACGAGGACATCACGTTGCTATTGCACTTTTCCAATAATCGATAACATGAGCTAAACAATTGATTCATTACAAAGTAGAATCTTTCAGCTGAAGAGGATGGGCATGTGGAAGCTCCGCTACATCGGGCTGGTTGGCTACAGAATTTTCAGAGTTTAAAATTTAGTTGGCTACAGAAAACCTGCTCATCATCTTAGCATTTCAAATATTTAATACAACAATGACCAAACTTCTTAAAATATTTAATAAAATAATCAACATGACACTTTTCTTTTTCCTGAGAGATAATACACGTTTTAATTAGCAAAAATATCTTTAAAAAAAAAACTCTACCAAAAAGTGTTATATCAGCTAATTTGGTAATAAGTATGATAACCAAAAAAAAATCTTCTCCCGTAGCCTCGCTGAATAACAACACTAGAGATTGGAAAGAATTTCACAACTTCATAGAATCAGCCAGCATCATTGTACCCATAAATATATCACGCACGTATACATTATACATGAGATAAATAATATAAAAAGAAAGGAAATATAATGCCGACAATCAATTCGAGCATCTTATAATAAACAAAAAATTGAATTTATTGACCTTCAAATACAGCAGCTAAAAGAATGTGAATGCTAAAGTCATTCAGATGCCCCCAAGACATGCATATTTAAACTTTCAGGCAAGCCCAATTAGTTTGGTCATCCTTGTTCTGTGTGAAGCCCCGTGGTTGATAGAGACAGCCATAAACCATAAAGGCAGAAGATGGTCTTAAATGTTAAAATTATGACACACAGCTCAGATGATGATGAAGTAAGCAAATAATTCAATGACAGCCCATTCCATGTAAGTATTGTGTTTCAACTAAGTAAAAATAATAATTGAAGAAGATTTTTTTTTTAAAAAAAAAAACATACCTCATAGATTTACAGAGAAATGAAGATGCACCAGGCATCTTTGTTGGGCCATTTTTTAGGTGCTTGTACACCACAGCCAGTGAGAAATATGTCTACCTACATTATCTTAAGACTTTCATACCTTTTTTGTCTATGAAAACAGAAAATCAATCAAAATGCATTTGCCAATAAAATTTAAAAGTAATTTAATCACTGTCAAAATCCAGTAAATCCCAACTCATTTTTAGAGACGAAATTCCCTTGTCAAATGCAAGCTTATAAAAGAGCTTACATACATGAGCACAATTTTGAACCCAAGATAAATTCTCAGCCTAACAGAAGAGGAAACAAAAAATAACTTTCGTTTAGATGCAAAAGGAAAAACAACTTTGTTACAACAATAATCGCCACACACAGATTTGCATGTGATAAAGGTGATGAACAAATGGATGTAATGTAAATAACAATCTGCATCAAAAGGGGTAATGCCAAACCTGTAACAACTTTTTTACTCACTAGTCACTGCCCCATTTTCTTACGACATTCTCTTTAGCAGAAGCATGCTGATAGTCTTCCTTCTTGAAAAAACCACCAAAATCAGGCTGGCTACTGGCAGAAGTATTTTTCAAGACTTTCGATGTAATGAAACCAAATCCATTTCTCACTCCCCGCAGTGCATACAGCAAGGGATTGACAATCACGGCTAGGGTCAAGTCACCTTTTGCAACTAGGAGATACTGAAAGTGCAGAGAGAAAAGGAAAACGTATAGTTTTAATTGTATCATACTGATTATCAGCAATAGAATCGAAAGTGGGATGAGGAACTTGTTACCATGAGAACGATACCAAGTATAGTAAGACTAGCTTGTTTTGCTTCTTGCCAAAAATTATCATCATTAGACCAGCCAAATCGACGACCCCAGCCAAACCAACCTCCTCCACCAGTGTCACCCCCACCTCCCAGCTCCTCTCTTCTCTTGATTTCTTTATCCCACTTCTCAAGTTCATTTTTCTTCCCACTTAGGGCACCTTCTAATGCTTTTCTAGCTTGATCCTGCCATCACAATTCAATTTCATTTCCCTTATTTTTCCAATTTTTACATCAGCTTTGTTCTTCCAAATGTTACACGCGAAGGTAAAGGAATTGAAACTCAGTATTATATTATGGTATTGCCTTGACATCTAAATGTCATTAGACAAGGAATTGCATATAGAAATTTAGTAGCAAGGCCAATACTTAACAGGTCACATAGGAATTTCCTCAAAAGGAGACCTTGGTAAAAACATGATTCGTTGAATTACATGTCATCAGGGTATGATTACAAATGAAATAAATTTCCAAGAAAACGTATGCTATACTGACCCCCCCCCCAAATGTGTGAATTGGCAAAGGTATGATGTTGATACAAATATGACTATGAAATAAATATCGTTAGGCTGAGAGCCAAGCCATGTTGATACAATTTCACTAATGTGACCGCTTGGGCAACAAATTTGTGTAACAGGGATATAAAATAAAAAATAAAGTAGCTCACTGCAGCGTTTAAATCAAGTAATCGTAATTAGAATCCTATAACCCGCCAGAATCAAAAGATAAATCTATGAAGGGAACTTCCTTTGTAGGAACACCTAAGTCCTTAATTTAATTTCATCCATTTAATAAGGTTAAAAAGAACGTTTACACCCCCAATTCAACAAACAAAACTTAATGGAAGGAAGTTTAGAACTATTAACACTGTTATCCCCAGCACGAAATTCATGAAATGCTATAATCTACAAACATGCGACATATGGCGTGGACAGCAAAAGAAACGAAAAGAAAATTACCAATTGCTAGGGAAAATTTTGTTCTGAATTTCAAAAAGCGCAGTCATAAACGTTTCAGGCAAAGCAAATAGTATTGGGTAGGGCTTGAAATTTAAGTGCAGAGTTGCAGCGACGAATATTAGCAACGATAGTAAAATCAGTGAGAAACAGAATGAAGAAGCTTCGTATCCGTAAAATTGACAAGTAAAAGATACGGGGAGAGAAATACTATGGGTACCTCTCTTCTGTTGTCAGAGAAGAGGCAGAGGAATCTGCCGTTGCATCTGAGGGAATGCTGCAACGAAGTCCAGTGAGTATGCTTATGCCTTGGTTGGGTCAGCAATCGGGGGCGAGAGTGGGAGTGGACTGGATTCGGCGGGGGGCTTAGGTTTACAATCTGTGCCATGTTTCTTCCCTCACTCCGCTGCGCTTCTATCACCCACTATTTATTCGTGTTAACATTTTATTTCTCCGCAAGGTGTGTGTGTGTGTGTATATAAATTTTAAAATGTAACTACCTCCTAATCTTTACTCATTATATTTAATAATTTTTTGAGTTTTATGTGTATAATTAAGACATTTTATTTATTAACTCTTTAATTTTATCATGCTAAAAAAAGTTACACCCATGACCCACTCATTTATCTCCACAAATATTTCTACACATTCTACCATCATATATTTTAACCGCCCCAATAAAAATCATGCATCTTCATGCACTTAAAAAAACAATTAATTCACTAATTGATAGGCGTATAAATAAAAACAATACTAAAAATAACTATCGTTTAATTAGTCTTTATAAATATTTTAAAAATAAAGATTAGTCATTATAAAATCATCACTTAATTACTGAATTTAACAATAACCGAAAATCAAATAAGAGAAGGAAAAGAAATCAGTAACATTTTTAGAAAAACTGAAATGAAAACGAACTATATTTATAGGAGAATAAAATTATATTTAGGTTTTAAATTTAAAAGTGCGTGATTACTCATTATCTCTTAATCATTTTGTTAGAGATTCAGTTTCATAATTTGTTCCTTATTTCTCAGCATAATTTTTTTTTTGTTGAAAAGACAAAAATTATAAGTCTTTGATATTATGTTAAAAATCTCAAAACATCTTTTTTTTTTGTCTCTTAATAAGTGTTTTTATCTTAAGATACTTTTAATAAAATTTTTAAACTAAATTGACTATTTCTACGGTTTAAATTGACTATTAAGTCCACGTGTCAGATAACTTCTAACTAATTAGAATTTAAGAGCATTATTTTGTTCTAGATAATTTTATTCTTTTGGGGTGTGATTTAAGCATTGGTTTGAACTGAAGTAACTGACATATATAGAAATGACAATGCTTAGCAAGAAAGAAGCTCTGAAATAACTAGCAATCAATATGAAGGATGACCATGGATACAAGAGGAGCAAGGTGGAGGGGTAGGTGAAGAGTGTTGGTGGTTAAATGATGATAAGAGGCATGGGTGCCATTAATAGAAATTGAAAAAACAATTGAAGAGATAAAAGTTATTATTCTATGTTTTATTTATTTACAACTTATACTAGTAAGATAGCAGATGTCTACGAAAGAGCGTATAGATCAATTAATAAAGACGATTCAAATTTAACTAGAAATTTTGGGTTTAAGCCTTAAACATACGACTGCATTAAAACTCAAAATAGATAACTTTGTTGTTTGACTTAAATCATAGTAGATAGAGTCAATGGATTTCAAATATAGAGTTGAGAATTGATACCTTATTCACATGAACTTGTCTTAACTACATCAGGATTTTTTACATATATATGGCCACAATACACTTATATTCCCATAATATGGTCCATTCAAAAAAATTACGAATGTATGGGTTTCTTGTCTGAAATCGTCACTCCCTATGGCGATTTTAGACATTTGAATTTTTATTTTTTTATTTTTTTAAAGTCTGAAATTGCCACCCCTGTGGCGATTTCAGACTTTTTGAATTTTTATTTTTTTTTATTTTCGGATTTTCTGAAATCGCCACCCCCTACGGCGATTTCAGAAATTTGCCCCATATTTTCGTAATTTCTCATTGCAACCCATATTTTGGAAATTTTTCCCTACCAAAACCACATAAATGTTAAAACTCCACTAAATCAATCATCATGTGTATGATAAGAACACACCTTAATATAGGTAGCGTAGAAAGCAGGTAATTACTTATATATGTTAGGGTTCAATGTGAACCTGTCTCAATTCTATTCGCACCTCATATGTAATTATATAACAATTTTATCATTTACTTTTTACTATCTACTATCTATCAAACAAATTGCAATGTTATATTTTTTAATCGTCATGTAGTTATTAATTTAGATTCGAATTAAGATGGACCAAACTCTTCGTAAATCAAGTCTGCGTTATAATTATTGGGCATAAGTCTGACTTGTGACTTATAGTAGACTCTTTTTTTAGCTTAAATCTGACTTGTCTCAATACTTAGCCTTACTTATGGCCTAATTATATGGTCTGCGGCCTCTATCAAATTCAAACAAAAGAGAAAATGTTGAAAGAAAAATTATATGCCCAAAACAATATTATTTATAGATATAAAAATAAAACAACCAAAGTTACCTATAATTTATTCTTTGCATTTTTAATCATTAACCAAAAATAATTTTCTAAGAAGATAAAACAATGCATATTGAAATTAGTTTAAATGAGAAAAAACAGAAAAATAATCAAAGAACCCTTATAAACATTGGAGTTGAGATAAGAGATTTCAACTACTGACTTAAGTTAGAGGACGATGAAGCTGTAATAGATGATGTGGAGCCATGGACACGGGACAATGCAAAGGTGGATGATGTTGAGACTAGATGACAAAGGTGTGCAACGCGAACAATGTTTGAGGGTCTTTTTAGATGAAGTTAGTTGACAAAATTTTAAATTGAGTAAAACTACACAAATTCTATTTTGTTTAATTAAACAAATGACAAATAAGTTTAAGTAGATTTCACCGCAAAATAAGGATTGCTTTTTTAAAGAACATTGTAGTTATGCTATAAAATAATTAAATATTAAATAGTCATAACAATAAATTGTCTAACACAGTGGTGGTTGATGGTATGCTCCCACCCCTACACTCAACTCTACCCTTCCCATCCATTTACGTTTAGGAAAATTTTGGGAAAAGAAAAAGGTTGGATACCGAAAATAGTGAAGAAGAAAATCCTCTATTTATTATATTATGACAGATGTACCACGGAATTATATTGAGATCTATACTAAATTTTATGTTGTTTTTACATAGATAAACATGCAATGGCACCAACAAAAAAAAGATACACGCATCCAATTATGGGTTTTATATGCAAATTATAGTGTGGTGCATAGTTTCCGTAGAAGAATCGTTTGTTTCAATCCCAATCACTCAAAATTGAACAGTACCAAAAAAAAGGAAAATCACTCAAATTGAATAGTAGTTACTACTTACTAATAAGGAGGATGGCTTTTCGGTTCACTGGTTATCCGGCAATTTATTTAGTGTTAATCAATTAGAGGTAACATAATATGAATAAATTGAATTGTCACCGTTTTGGGAGAATAAAGGCAAAACTTTTGTTCACCATAAAAAAAAAAAAAAAAGAAGAAAAAGGCAAAGCATATTGTTGCCTCTTTGTTCCGCCTCAAATTCGTTCGATTCCCAGCTGAAAGAAATAGGTAAAATTGAAACATGTATGTTAGATATGAAAGGAAAATTGGTTACATTTCATACTTATATTTCATTATCACGAATAGCATTTAATTACACGTAAAAAAAGCATTTAATCAAGTACAAGTATGGTTAATTAAACTGGTCCATCTTAGTTTCCTAGGAATAGAATTCTCTTTGCTTCTCCCTGTGTTGTCTAATTAGTAGCAGTTTCCAGCCCCACCAATTCCAAATTCGTTAATTGGTTGGCCAAACTCTCCAAATCCTTAACAACCCATCACGAAATCCTCCCCCCAAGCCCATACTCAGTTTTCAAATGGCGCTCTCCCCTTTTGTCTTTTCATTTTGAAGAAAACCGTAATTTTGACCAAAAAAATAGAAAGCAAAGAAGAAAAAGAACAGAAACCGTCATTGGCAATTGTGTAATTTAACATTGCTTTCAATATACCCTACCCATCGTTCGTGGCCACTGACGGTGTTCGTTTTGGGTGCTCCACTTTATCCATTTGTCTATTCTTGGGGGCACTTTTCCATACCCATCCATCTTTAACCTTCCAGAGTAAGATGCCACTGCAAGTTTTGTTCCCTTTTTTACATTTCTACCCCCCAACCACTTTCTCTTATCCAGGCCCCCGAAATTACCTTTTACTCCTATCTCTCAGCACTCAACACAGTGTCTGTGGATAAGCTTAGAGGGCAAAGTTGTCATTTCGTAGCACAAGCCAATTCTGAATCTGAACGAAGGGCATTTTGGTGATTTCGGTTTTATAAAGAGAGAGAGATAGACAGAGACGAAGAGAGAGAAAGAGACAGACAGAGAGGAGAAGGAGGAGAGAGAGAGAAGGGCATAGCCGTTTATTCTGTTGGTGGTATATGAAGGTGGAAGGGGTGAAGTGAAGAAGAAAAGGAATGGTGTCGGACCAGGATATTGCGAAAGGGGTGGAGTCTCTGCTGCGTCACTCAGACCCTAACTCCATCACAACGCTAAACGGCGTCGTTCAGCAGCTGGAGGCAAAGCTAGGGTTAGACCTTTCCCACAAGGCCGGTTTCATCAGAGACCAGATCGACTTTCTCCTCCGCCCTCATCAACAACAACAACAACAACAACCACCACCACCGTTTTTTCCTCCGCCATCTAAAGACCATTTTGCCCCTCACCCTCAACCACATTTCCCAACCACCACCACCACCCACGTTGTACCCCACCAGTTCCATCCCCATTTTGCCCTCCACCACCCGCATCACGAGATCAACTTCCAGCAACCCCACCACCTTCTTCCGCCCCAACCGCCTCACGGTAAACCCCACCCCTTCCCTCACAATGCCGATACCGTGCCGTCTCCTCAACCGCCCAAACAAAGGTGGGATTTTTCCTCTTCCTTTTTCGCTTTTCAACTTGTAAATTAAGATCCTAGGTCCTAGATTTTTTATTTTTTGCTTCGATTTTGGGTTTAGAGTTGTTCGCTTTCGTCCTAGGTACTGTTAAGATATTGGGATTGATTTTCTACTGTGTAGTAGGGGTATGGTCCCATTTCCGGAAACTGCTAATGACCGGGGTTTTATTTTTGCTATTTTATTGAAATCGGTGGTTCCTTTTTTTTTTTTGGGGAGGGGGGGGGGTGGTTAAATTTTGTAGCTCTATACCCACTTGTTTTGTAGAATACCTACTTGTTCTTGTCATGTCATTTTCCCTATGATAATTTTAATTTTATCATGTTCTAACCATTTTTGTTTATTGGAAGCCCGTTTCTCTCTCTCTCTCTCTCTTGGAAACTATTCTCTTTGTTGTTTTCTAGCCTTTTGCTGCTATTGTCTGATTTTTATTGTTTATTTACATTCATTGACCAGGAACATTTTTTATGGTAATTTTTTTTTGTCATTACTTTTAAATGCGTAGCTTAATTATGTTGTCTGGTCTAATTAACATTTTGAACATAAACCCTAATTCGCCTTATGCTCGATGCTGTACTATGACTTTCTTCACTCTTTAGTTTTCAGCTTGGGATCTAGCATATATTACTAAAGTTTTGCATCCAGTTACTCATATTTGCTTTAATCTTAGTTTGAAAGGCACGGGTTCAATATCTGTGCCATATGTCACATTCTAATTAATAAGCTTTGAGTATGCAAGATTTTCTGTAAAATGCGTGGTCTTATGTGACTATGTGATTGGATAAATATATGACATGGTGTGCTTGTATCCTTTATAAATGATTCACCAGTGCTTCAACTGGAGTCAAAAGAAGAGGTGGTGCTGGAGGACTAAACAAAGTTTGTGCTGTTTCTCCTGAACTTCAGGCAATTGTTGGTGAGCCAGCATTACCAAGAACTGAGGTAGTTTCTTGATCCAAACTAACTTAAATAGTTAAATCCCCTGTCTCTTGCGTTCATTTTAGAAGCTTTAATTTTCATTTATCTGGAAAAAGGAACCCATTGATTCAAGAAAATCTTTTGAAACACTTTGATATGTTCAATTCAGATTGTGAGGCAGCTATGGGCATACATAAGGAAAAATAACCTCCAAGATCCTGGCAACAAAAGGAAGATCATTTGTGATGATGCTCTGCGTGTGGTATTCGAGACAGACTGCACTGACATGTTCAAGATGAATAAATTGCTGTCTAAACACATTCTCCCTCTTGGACCTACAAGTAAGTTGTGAATAGCTAAGTATTAAAAGTAGGCTGCGGTTATTATCTTTAACACCAGAGATGTTGTGAGTCTTTTATTAATCGTTTTTTATGTTAATATGCTTTCACTCTTGTCACTTCAGAGGAGCCACAAGCTAAGCGAACAAAGGTCGAAGCTGAATCTATAGTTGAAAGTTCTGAACCCACTTCATCTACTATGATAATATCTGAAGCTCTTGCTAAATTTTTGGGCACTGAGGGAAGGGAAATGCAAGAATCTGAAGCCATAAGACTTGTTTGGGAGTACATAAAGGTTAACAATCTAGAGGTGCGTAGGCACGTCCACAACATTCTCCTCTCTCTCATACATGCCCACATACTCAGACATGCCCCACTCTTGAGTTTAATTTCCCAATACTTATGTAAGAAGATATGGGATTTTTTGGTGGACTGTAAACTGTTTGCACAATAAAATTATGATTGGAAGCTGAAATTATAAACAATCATAAGAAAAGTCTAATGCTCTACTGTGTTCGTTACTTTAAGAACTGTTGTCTGATAGATCCGTTTAGGTAAGATGTAAAATGATTTAAGAAGTTAGCTTTGTCCTTGTTAAGAAATTTCTTCTCTTTGAGCATTTCATTTGCGTACCTAATTGTTTTATATACAATTGCTCCATCTTATTTTTAGGATCCGTTAAATGCAATGGTGATATTATGTGATGCAAAGCTTCAGGAGCTACTTGGATGTGAAAGCATTTCTGCTTTAGGGATACCAGAGATGTTAACACGCCATCATCTATTCAAACAGTCTAGCACTAACTGTTAGTGCTGATCAGTTATTATCATATAAGGTTAACTTCTCCCTCCCCCCCTTTTATTCTACATTTATCTATTGTCCTAATTGGTTCCTATTTTATTTTTTCTTCTTCCAAAGCAGTTTTGTCAACAATATCCTCACAAAGGAAACAAGTCCTATTCTTCTTGCAGTTGTCCTTTTCTCTTTATACAAGACCTAAATAACTTGGAACTTGCTGCTTTACTGCGTTTAGGTGTCAACAATATCTTTATTAGCTAGTCACTTTTTAGCTTGACCTATAAATTCTGTGTCCCTACTTATTTTCTATGTTTGATACTGTGCTCCCCACTTATGTGGTAGAATATATGTATGTCTTGCTGCCTCATTTTCCTTTCCTGAGCTGTGTTTTCTGCTGCTCATTTTTACCCAATTATAACTGCTAAATGCTCACGTTCTATTGTCATTCATTTGTCCAATGAAAAATGTTATGGCTTTGCATTTGGAATTTGACTAACAAATGTTTTATTTTTTTCATTTTCCTTTTATTGCAGGGCATGGTCCTCCGCACGGAGCCTCCAGTTAGCTGTTTATGCTTGTTGGTAGATCAAATAGGCACTTCTTACTTATTCCTGTAACTTCTTTCTTTTATCACTTTGTTCATTTGACATATTTAGACTGTATGTTGTCTGACATCGGTATTAGGTACATTGCTTAGAATGACCAATATATCCATCCATCTTGGGTTAATAGTAGTAGGTATGGCAGGGAGTATTTTGTATTTATGTTATCGTCCTTTAGGTTCCCTGTGCATTTTATTTTATGAGTTCTCAATGTCTAACTGACCAAAGGAAACTGAACTCCAATGACTTATTACTCTTGTACATTGAGATACGCCAGATAACATTGAAATGCACCTTCTTGTCAAGCCTGGATTTTATAAATATCTTGCACATACATGATCCAATTATAGAGTCTTGTAGCTAATATTCTTGTATTTAGTTATTTCCTGATAATTATTTTGATGAAACATTATGCACGTGGAAATACTTAGAACGTCTCCGAGTAGAAGCAAATCGGTTAGCCCTGAATGTTATGCGCCCATTGGGCCTTGAAACTACGATTTATGAGTACAAAGATCTTTGCCTGAAGCGTATTTCAGGAAGAGAATATGAAGGCAGCTAAAATTAGCGAAACAGCAAGCGCCATGTATAAATTAAAATCCTGTGTCTTGTTTTTAGATTCCGACACCCATCAATGAACCTATTTTCTCCATGAACTGAGGCATCTCTTCGTTTTCGGCATAAAAAATAAAAACAGAGAGAATTTGATAAAAAAAATATAATAAAATCTGAGAACAAAACTTAAAATCATGATCTTGCATTCCTGTTTAAAGGGATCGAAGTGAAGCAGTAGCATCCATAAGCATCCCAGTATTCCTGAAATAGTCATAATCATAGATCCTAGTAAATGCAGTATCCATCTCCTATCTCCGCTCCGTCGTCTCTGGCCGTGTAGTTTTACAACTCACATTTCATCATTGAATTTATATAAATTTATCCATCAGATCAAATAAGTAAAGAGACGTTTGGTACATTGCTTTTAAGATTACCATGTATTACCTTTTAAAAAAGTTATCACTTGTTAAGTTGTTAGTAATGTTACATTGTGTTTGAAAAGATAATAATAATAAGTAATGTATTATTATCACTATTTTTATTTTCATTATTATT
>QANU01048949.1:148341-227847 GCA_003254905.1 Nissolia schottii | reverse complement strand
CGGCCCGGATTAGTCAAGGCTAAGCCTTAGATACCGGGTAGGCAACCTAAAAAAATGAAAATTGCTTACATATTTCTTGCTTTATAGCATTTCTGTTTGTATATTATGCAACACTTATAAGTCTAAAGATCTAGGAACAATGAATAGAACATTGTTAGAAGTAAAACTGTACATATCAAGCATAAAACATTTAATGTTTTCTAAATTAGTGACAAGAAATATTAACAATTAATATTTAATAATTTCAACATATTTTCTGTTTGAAAAAACAAATTGATGCTCAAAGTGCTGGAAAGAAGGTAAGAACGCATATTATTTAGCCATGATCCTTATCAAAATGCTAACTTAAGATCCTTCACAATAAAAGTTTCAGCTTCTATACCAGACTCTTTTCTTATTTTGGTTCTTCCGTTTTCTAAATTTTTTAGAAGTAAATTACGTCTCTATGAAGCAAGCGATAAGTAACTAAAAACACATAAATGATCAATTGGCGTGATTGATGCTCCTTCCAATTGAGAAGTGGTATTAAGTCTAAGTCTTGTATATATAACAATCAAAACTAATTTTTAGATTAAATTAGATGCACCCCATTCTAAAAAATCTCTTAATCTAAAAGCATTTAATAATTTGTCCGTGGGCTGCCCCTCTAGTTTTGAGTTATCCTAATATAGACTTGATGCGACCCATGCACTCAATCAAAAGCCAGTACAGTCCCCACAAGTTCACTTGTTCTTTGCCTACACTACACTTGTCTTGCCACCTATGCTTGAGAATTGAAATGAATAATGCAGATAATTAATTTGCATTTAGACATATTTGTGGTTAGAATATTACAAATGAGAAGTCGCTATCCTATAGCAGCAATTTCGGGTTCAGTCTTACAGTGATGTGAGCCATTAGGTCTTTGCCACGATGGAGATGTGACTGTCCATCCTAATATTACGTGTTTACACGCTGGAAAACATCATTCTTCTAGGTATATTAGTCAATAACCGTACAATTATTGTTATTATTTTCTAAATTAACGGAATCAAAAACCAAAACCAAACAATTACTTATGGTGAACTCTCCAAAATAGAGAGATTGGCAACGATATCAAAAATATAACAACAACGACCAACCTTTACCCACATTAAGTAAGATAGACTATATGAATGAAAGGATGCTAGCTATTAGTATTCTACATATTGATTAAAATTTAAATGAAATGAAAGAAATATGTGACACACTAACACCTAGTTAGTTTAATAACATGTAATCTCTGCGTGAGATTATTGCTAAACCCTACCAAAGCATTGCCCAATCCCATGAATCATGGATCTAGATATGGTGGACCATTGTTTGTCCATATATCATCAACATTCAAATGATTCAAGGTAGAGAAGGTAAATATGCGTATTCCCTACTAAAAGTTGATTGGTCTTTTCCAAAAGTAACTCACTAATTCTAACCATGCAGAAACCCTTTTAAATTTTACTATTATGGTATTAGAGCCCTAAATTATTATTTATGTAGATTGCATAGATCAAATTTTAAGAGAATCACTTTACGAACTAGAATTGGAGTTTAAGAAGAATACGGCACGAAGGAAGCGCATAATAACTATTGAAAATGAAAACACAGAATAAAGGGCGACAGAAAAATAGATGGAATTGTGACACGCAATTAGAGAAGCAGAGGCAGAACACTTTAGAGGTTACGTCCAAAACTGGAGTTGATTGTCGTGTTAGATTGGTACTAAAATCTTGAAGCGAGCATTATTATGACAAATTGACAATATGGGAGGAGATCACCGATATAATTCTATATATTTGTTGGAAGATATTGTTCTAAAAACATAAAAATTAAAGAAGCGAAGATGAATAAATGAGAGGGAAAATGAAGGGGGAAGGTGTGAGTGAGGTGGCACATTGTAGCTAGGGGGCGGAAGTGGGACCCACGTCACGATAATAAGACGTGGAAAGGCATTGGAGGGTGTGGATTTTTCCTTCTTTTCTGATGGGAAGGGACGGTGCCTCAAATGGGATAGGTCTGCTTATTCAGGGAACCAAAAAGCCTTTTTCTTTTTTCCTCTCTGTTTATGCCAACTGTGCTGTGATGGCTATGTGGGGCCTAATTTGGACGGTAGTGATCGCATTTGCTCATTAGCCACCGCCCCCTGCCTCCCTTCCCCTGTTGTCCTCGCCTTTTCCCTTTGCTCTTCACTCCTATTAGCTCCTAACACCAATTTTAAGCTTTTGCTTAGCAAATTATTTGATCACCTTTTATGATTTACTTTTACTGTAATCAATCACTTTCGATAAAATCCCTCTGAAAAAGTATGAATTTGCACATTTTACGGTCACCAAGGAAAGGATTATGTCTGCTTCATCATAATAATACTAGATGGCAGTGCTGCACTAGATCAATTACATTCGATTAGTGGAGTAATATCATAAACAAAACATTCAATTACTACTAACCTTAGAAGACAAAAACCCCAATCAGTACGGCACGCATTAAATTATTTGATGCCAATGCCTGATTTTGTTGGTATATTATACTCTATTATTATTATTATCATTATCTGCAGTGCTGAAGTAATTGCGTAATGCCAATATTCTTCCATTTAGGGTTCCATTTAAATTTAAAGGTAATTAAATGAGATACGGCTCACCTATCTTGTTTTTGTCCAGAGAAGGCATTATTTTTTCATTATAGATTTATAATGGAACGATAGATAGATTATAATTTCACGAAATTTAACATTACTCGATTCCATTATTGTCTCTTTTTTTTGGTGCTATAGCTGGCTGACTAATTTTTTTTTAAGGGGAATTGGCGGTTCAATTATAGAAAAAAGTATTTAAAAAAAAAGTGTAAAAAGTATTAACTTATGGACTTACAGACTACATAATGCATATCCCGACGTGTAAATAAGGCTGGAAATACTTGGGTGATTTGCAGAGAGGCATTCGGTCTAGCTCGACTTAAGTTTAGTTTGGTCTAACTAGTCTAATATTAGTCAAACTAGACCTAAATGTTTTTAAAAGTCTTTTTAATTAAAAATGTTAGACTGTACTATATGCTAGTGAAAATAAATCTACTAAATTTGAAGGGCCGATTTATTATTATTATTGACTTATTTAAAAGCCTTTTAGTCTAATTTAAACTAGACTTTTTAACCTATTTTACAATTTATTACCAATTAGGTCTCTAATTAGATTTGCTGGTTAGACCAGCCTTGAGACCTAAGTCTTAAAAAATGCTTATTTGAAGTTAATAGGTTAGACTCGAACAAATTTATAATACATGTTAAACCCATTTGAAATGAGATAGTCTAAAATAACATATTTTTACCCCTATGTATAAAACACAATAAAAAAGCACGGATTTGAATTTTCAGCCGTTGGAAAAAGGAAAAAAAAACATGCTATTGCGTAAATTGAATTCTAAAATGTAAATGTTGCACACTTTTTTTTTCTTTTCATTATTAGAAAGCATTTCCAAACATATTTTTCGTTTTATTTTTTCAAACAATTGGAGAATCCATGGAAAGCAAATCCCTAAAGATGAAGGCATGATAATCAAAATTGTCCTTTGTTTGGTATGAAAATTTCATTAGTCGCAATAAAATTTAAACCCAAGACTTCAGACATATTATTCAAACTTTTCACCACCAAATCAATTATAGTAGCTTAAAATCAAAATCATCTAATCCCACCCATTGATTACCAAAAAAAAAAGGTTTTGCTTAAAGCACTTGTTAAGGAAACAAGAATAGAACACTTAATAAGTGCCCTTAGAACACTTAATAATTTTTTTTTCCAAAAAATAATAATCATCTAGTATCCTGTTGGATAAAACATCAAAGCCACAGTGGAGGACTAATAACAACGGTCAATTACAGTGATAATTGAGTGAATTACCCTTAACTAATTATAGGTATTCCTCCATCTTTATTTTCAATATATTTTATAAATGAAGCTTTAAGTAAATTCTCATCAAAACTGTTTTATTTATTTTTTATCATTATTATGTTGAAGGAAAATAAACCAAGGGGAAACCAAAAACATTTTACAACTGGACATTGTGATACCATTTGATTCGTGTCAGTGACGTGAAAAGATTCTTGCAAGTGGGAAGTGGCTACTCTCTT
Organism: Nissolia schottii; assembly: GCA_003254905.1. Lineage (NCBI taxonomy): Eukaryota > Viridiplantae > Streptophyta > Magnoliopsida > Fabales > Fabaceae > Nissolia > Nissolia schottii. The sequence continues at coordinate 223,709 of QANU01048949.1, read as the reverse complement.
GATTTCCATTATTCATTCAAGACACTCTCTCTCTATATAAACCTCTCTCATGTTGATCAGCTCCTCACCTCAGTCACAAGCTACCACCCCTTTCTCATTGCCTTCATACACCTCTCCCAAAACTCTATTCATTTCTATTATTACCTTCTTCTCTCTCTCTCTCTTTGCATTCCAAATGGCCACTGTTGAGGTAACTCAAATTAGGATACAGTTACTAATTCTGGTTTTTGTGCATTGCGTGCGTTATTAGTCCGTGTGTAGTTTAATATCCTGTGTTTGCTATGATTCATTCTCGATCAGCAAATCAGAACTTGTTTGATGTTTCCTTATGTGCGATCTACAAAGTAGTTATACAATGCAGTTGAGACAGCAATACAGAACTCTCCTGCAGTAACTAGATATATAAGCATCGATAATTCGGTGCTACTAAATTACTGATCATCCTCTCACAAATCAACTCTTTTATTTATTTATTTCTCCTTTTCTTCGTCTCTTTCCCTTTGATCATGAATAAACCAGTATATGCATGGGGCGGATGATCGATTTTTTCTTTTTACATTAAAGTTTGGATATCATCCTCCCAAAATCAGGACATGCTTCCACATCATTTGAACATTTACAAAGCTACTTACAGATGGCCCAAATTTCAGTGCAATCACCATGTTCCATAACCATCTTGATCATATGATTCAAGCAACATTTTCCCGTGGATCTCTCAAAAGTATTGGTGGAATGAATTACGATCATCAACTTCATTTAGATCTATCCCTTTTTTTGGTTTTAGTTTTATAATCACAGTTGCATCCACAGCAAACATGATTGATTAATCTTGATTGTATTATTATCAGCTTTTTTTTATTATCTCTCTTGTAGTCTTTCCTGTGCTACTATCCCTATTCTTCACTCACGATGTTTAACGTAGTATCAGAGTCATGATATCCACATTGAATCTCTTTTATGCTTATGCTATCCAGTGCTTAGGCTCTCTTTGTTTTCAGTCTGCTCACCAATTGTTACCTGGCTCACTGGATGCCTCTGCTTTACAAGCTCATAAATAAGTCTTTAGTATTGAGGTTGGCTATGCTTAGTTTAATGAAAATTGGTATGTTGCAGGTTGCACAGCAAGCACCGGCAACTGTGAACGAAAACGAAACAATCGAGACACCAAAGATCGAGGAAACAACCCCTGCAGAACAACCAGCCACGGAGGTTCCTGCTGCAGAACAACCAGCCACCGAAGAACCAAAGGAAGAAACCATTGTTGAAGAGACAAAAGAGGCAGAAGAAACAACAACAACAACAACAACAACAACAACAGAAGAACCCGCAGTTGAAGCTGAGACAAAGGAGGTCACAGAAGTGGCAGTTGAGGAAGCCAAGGCAGAGGCAGAGAAAACAGAGGAAAAAGCCGTAGAAGAAGTGAAAGAAGAGGCAGCAGCTGAGGAGACTAAAGAAACAACAGCAGAGGCAGAGTCGGCAGCAGCAGTGGCAGTGGAGGAAGAGAAGACAACTGAGGAGGAGAACAAACCAGCTGAGACTGAAGTGGCACCCACCACTGAGGAGAAGACTGAAGCTTAGAGAGCCTATGGAAAAATGAAAAAGTTCCAGATTATGGAAGAGGTCTACCTTTTTGCATGTCAAAGTTGAAATCCTTTTTTTTTTTTTTTTTTCCTTTTTCTGTTTAGTTTTATTTATCATTAATGATGTTATTCTATTGTGAAGGTGGGTAAGTCTTTGGGTATGGGTTTTCATCTTTTGGTTTATGTAAGTACTGCACTGTTGGCTTCATATTACCATGCATGCCGGGTGCTGGTGGGATGCGAGGAATTCCCATGGCTATGGGGTTATGTATTATTGTATTGAAGTGATGGTTCCAGGAGGGTTCAACTAGTTTGATCTCTTGCTTTGAATAAATTACATCTACTTTTTATACTCTTGTTTTCTGAAGAGTTGCTTTGCCCTCTGCTCTGCCCACACATAATATACTTTTGATATTGCCAAGTAATTGTATCTAGATCAGTTCATGTCCTACTTTTAAATAAATAGGAACCACTAAACAACTCAAGTGTTACGATATATTGAGTTTTTGTATCTCGATGAAACTGTTATTATTTATACCCATCGGTTTTCCGGAATAAGATTATGATAAAAGACAACATAACTAAAGGGCAACAAAATGGTCTGAAGAAATATTGGATTAGATATCCTTGTTTTCTTTTCGAAGAATTCGAGTTGATGAAAGTCAAAAGCTCGTCATTATACTTTAGAGCTAAACAGTTTACAGCTTATAACAAATTCATCACGTTTCAAAATGGCACCTTCTAGCTGAATTAGAAATGAAAATGTCTCAAACAAAGACAATTAGCGTAAGTTTTGTTATAATTTTCTTTATTTTCCGAAGGCCGGGGTCGTAACATCCCAAAGAAAAAAAATCTAATCCTGAGAAGAAAAAAACAAAAAAAACACGTTGCTCTTTGAGCACGATCATCACATACTCCTATGTACACGGCATTGGCAATGAGTTGATATATAACAAACTATGATAAATTATAAACACATCAAATTCTATTTTCTTCAATCCTGCTTTATTGATACTTCCTAAAAATATGAACACTTTACAAACATCAATGACTTTGCGACCATTGAATTTTACTGTGAAAAAACAGGAGAACCTTCTCCCATTATCCACTTAGCTAAAAGATGGAATACTCCTATAATTATCTGTACAAGGCTGCTCAACGATATCTCTATGTGCAGTCAAAACCACTTGTATCCAAATTGCAGGTATAGTATATTTTCACCAAGTACCAAAACTGCAGCCAATGTGTTCCTGAGTGATGACTCCAAGACGATCTTGCATGACAGCAACAGACGAATAAGTTGGTAGACACAGCCGGTAGAAACATGTGTGAGATGAAGGAAGACGATCGTCATCATCTTCAGGGGGCTTGGAAATGGAGAGGGAGCAAGCCAAACCACGAAAACCTTCAACTGGTAAATATTTCACAGATGTCCAGAAGAACAGAAGTACCCTCCTTTGCTCATCTGTCATTTTCCCAACAACCTGCAGGTTTTTTTTTTTTTTGGACAATATAGCACTCATAAGTTCAAAAAAAATGAGCAGCATCTCTTTGCAAATGTTAAAATAGTGAGTTATTTGAAAAACAATCCAGAACTAATAATCACACAATAACCATCCACTTTTAACTAAAACAAGATATAATATGAGCAGCATCCATTTGAAAATGTTTTAACAGAGACGAGATTTCATATTCGGACTTCTCAAAAGGAAGGTGCAATTATATGTTAGCATTTTGGAAAAATATGCAATCAGTACATTTATGATACTACAATTCAGCATTAAAAGGTCAACTCTAAATGATAGATAACTAGATGCTATCACACTAAGGCCTCAAACTGACAATCTTCATGTACACAACTTTGTTAGCTGGTTACAGCAAACGAAAATACGGCTGCACTATAAAATAGTGTCTTTGTAAATAAGGCATGCCATGTAAATAAGGCATGCCAATTATGATGGCAGGCTTCCATACTAAAAATAAATTATTTTTTGGAGGAACTCAAGAGAGATTCGTAAATTATATGTAGCCAAATTTAAAGGTCATCAAGGCTGGAGGCAAGGGGATAATTCACTTCAACACATAAAGTAATATAGAATGTCTCAGACCAAGGTTGGGAAAGAAGTGGATTCCAAGAGCAGTGCTAAGATCACAATTCTTTTGTGCAGATGGGAAAACTTTACAAGTAGACAATATACCATTTCTCAAGAAGCATTAAGGCAATAAAACCTCTCTTGCTTGGAGGCTAAAATAAAAACAGACAAACATTAGAGGGCAACATTCATAGCAGGTAGTTGTTGCCTAATAGAGCCATCCCTACCTATCAAATGGGGAAAATTCAATTACTGTGTTCTTTGAGTGAAGACAAAATGTAATAAAACTAAAGGAATCCAATAAACGAAAGAAAAAACAGAGAGGAGGAAAGATATATACAGACATTGTAATTCAATAAAAGCAGTATGAAGATACCTCCCAAAACCAAAATATCTGAGGATCTGTCTCTTCATAGCCAAGATACTCAGTATGTGCCTTCCAATCCTCAACAGAAATGATATCTTCACTCCCATGCAGCATCCAATCAAGATCTTTAAGGTCTATACTTTGAAAGAAGAACTGCTGGAGGGTTGAGTTTGAAAGAATATCACCGAAGCCTTTGGCAAAATGTGACACCTGCTCAGATATGGATGTTACGAAATGATCCTGTATAAGAAGATCAACATACTTCTCCCTGTTTTTACTATTTACAGCGAGGCTTTTCCCACCAGGGCAGAGCTCAACCATTTTCCTGTGTCCTAATTCTTCCACGTCTCTAACAAATGTCAGTCCTAATGCATCTGAATCAATAAAACCAGGATCCATCTCCAATATTTGCTTGTAGCTATTATACAAGTGCGGATCAGCATCCCTGATATCTTCTAAAGTAATTTCGTTTCCAGCCAATTGCTGGAAGAACACACGATCAAAAACAATACCAACATGCACCCCATGCATTAAAGCTAATGCAATAACTCGACCAGCGAAGCGGAAGTAATCAAGGTGCAGAGGATCTACCTTGGATGCTGAAAACAGGTAGAAAAAGGATAAACTAAACTTGATTGCCCAGAAATGCTTTAATAATTTCTAGTTATTCAAGAAATATGGCAATGTAGAAAAAATGACTGAGCAACAAGCAAATATAAGGCATGTTTCAAAAAGATTAATCTTTTCCAGTAACAGCTCTTTCTTTTCCAGATAAAAGTGATACTGAATAGATTATATTTTGTTCATGTTTGGTCAAAGTCAGTGAAAACGCCCGTGATTAGCAAAATAGCAGAAATATCTATTGCTCAAAACCTGCTATTTTTTCCGCTATAGTGCCGCTATTTCTGCTATAGCAGCCAATTAACACCATAAAATGTCAGCTCAAAACCTGTTACACTATTCTGCTATAAAGGATATTTGATAACACTAGATCAGACAATATTTTTCATAACGTTGAAAATCACCTTTTTCCAATATAACCTTTAAGGTTAAAATATAACTTCGGTCTTTACATGTGCCATCAATTTTGAATGTAGTCCCCAGACAGAAAAAATGTTTTTAAAGCAGTCCCTACTTGTATAATTTTTTGTTAGAAAGTCCTTTAACTACTATCATAGCCCATCATTAGCTACATGATAGTCAATTAACCAATGTCAAAGGGAGTTCTAACTTATAATAATATCGACTAGTGTTATAACTCTGTTAGAGAGTCATCCTACCTGACTAATGAAACATGGCCAGACTATTTCACTTAGTTGGCTTTTAAGTGACCAGTGACAAACAATGACGATAAACAAGAACTTACAAACAAAAGAGTGCATGAGTGGGGACTGATTTAAACACTTTCTTGGTGTAGGAACTAAATTAAAAATCGATGAACAAGTGAGGATCAAAACTATATTTTAACCTTTAACTTGTACAGTCCTGTAAATATTCCATACACGGGAGCATTTTTACAAACCCATCCAAAATAAAACATCACAGTTTGTACTTGAACATCATTTCATGCCCTTTTAGTAATTTACTACAAAACGAAATTTTGATCAATTGTTGAATAATCTTTATCACAATTCAAACACACATTTTGAACAGGTTACACAATGTCAGTTTGGATAGCCAATGACCTCTATATATACATGTGATCATCAGTTTGAGTAACACAATTATTCCTGTTAACGTGATTGTAAGAAGCAAAGATACTAACAGATTGGTCCTACGATAGATTGGCCATATGAATTTGTTGTTTGTATTTGGAGACTGATAAATATGGATTAAGATATACCTAAAATGCATAGATACATAACTGTTAATCCAGGAAATGCGGCAGAGTGGGCAACTCAAAAAAAGGATATAGTGGGACGGTCACTATAGTGCTATACCAAAGAATCTGGAAAATAAAATATGCAATTTATACTACACACCATGGTTATCAGAATCTTACAATTCACGATTCAATTTGGCATGCTAACGATTTGTATCATGCACTGAATTGTAGATGACTCTGAATCTTATGATACATGTACCAATTCAGTGTGATGTGAAACGATTCAACGATTCATTACTTTCTTTTCACATTTTTTCATCCATTCTCATTGGGAAAATTAAAGAGTGAAATAAGCTTAAATTGTTAAATGAAATAAACTAAAGAGGTGCAACCAGATACACCATTTTAACCTATTTCATTGCTTAATTTTCATTCTTTTGAAATAGAAATTCCATACATTCGCTACCTCACTTAGTTTATTAGTTAAACAATTAGCTATTTGACTTTGAAATGTTGATATACAGTTTTTTTTAATGTTTTTTAACATGAAAAATATATGTATATTATATCTAATAAACGATCATGAATCTTACAATTCACGATACAATTCGATTCAAATATTCAACAACTGCGCCTTTTCCCACTATGTGAGGTCGATTATATGGATCAAACGACGTCATAGTGTCCCGTCAAGGATCATGTTTTCATGCAGACCATTAACCTCTAAATCTTTTCTAATTGTTTCCTCTATAGTTTTTCTAGATCTTCCTTTATCTCTAATTAATGAGTTACTGTAAGAACTGGTATCAATAAGAATTGGTGCTGATTTTATTTAGGTAGGCAAAAATTCCAATAGGGAATTTTTGTAACAGAACCATACAAAGATGGCTTGAGGGCCGAAAATAACAAGCTGAAAAATAGAAATAATCCTGGGAAATAAAGGATCCCTTGGTCCTCCTAGTCCATCCAAGTCCTGAATTAATTTTCCCTTCCCCCAAAGATCTTACTTATAATAACCTATGGGATAGAATCAAGAGACTAGGCATTATTCCCTCCTAAAAATCCTCCCTTCCTATTTAATCTCAATTAATTTATTCTTTCCTGATTTGTCTAACAAACCAGATTTAATTTCCCCCTAATCTGCTCCTTCTTCTAGAATAATGATGTGGAAAACGAATTATTTCCTTTCCCTTTTTATTAGCCAATTTGGCTTGTCTTGCTGGGTGGTCTGTAACAATACCCTCCCCTTGAAGTGCCACCTTGTCCTCAAGGTGATGGTTGAGACTCCCTCCTGGGTCCCAAATCTTGAAAAAGTAGCAAAGCATGCTTCCATTGCACTCATGTCCTTCTGGGTCCCAAGAATGTGACCCAAGTCCACTCTGCAACCTGTCTTGATTTTCAAAAATAGGCGACAAATAATTTTCCTTCTCAATCACCAGAGAGTGTTTCTGCCCCTGCTTCACAATTGCGGGCAAATCGACCCTTACCTCCTTTGGGACTTCCATTAATTCATCCACATCTTCTTCCCTTTTGCATTCATCTTTGTTGTCCCCTCTAGCTCCCTCCTTGATTTCCTTGAAATTTGAGTTCTGAGAATGGTAACCAACAAACACCTCGTCCATTTCCTTATTTGCCTTCGCCTCTTCTACCACCTTCTTCATCTCCAACTTCTCCAACAATGGTTCTGTCTTTGTCATCTCGTCATCCTTCTCGGCATCGGACTTCTCAATTTTAACCAACCAATCACACACACCCTCCCCTGAGAAAATTGGGACATCTAATTTTCTAGTGGCCTCAAACCGCCTAGGCTGCTGTTCCTCTCTTTCATTTCTTTCCTCCTCTCCTCCATCTCCCGAGCCCCTGTTCTCGTCTCCCTGGGCACGTCCCGGTGGCTGCGGTGGCAGCCTGTCCCTAATCTGCTGCAGGAGTGCAAATGTGTTAGCCTGGGACCCTTTCACTTCCTCCATCTGCCTCTCCAATGCGCCCAATCTAGCCTCCATAACAGCGCGTGTGGAAACCATGCACAGTCCTCCCTAGGATCGGTGCTCTGATACTAGTTCTTACAACTGGTATCAATAAGAATTGGTGCTGATTTTATTTAGGTAGTCAAAATTCCAATAGGGAATTTTTGTAACAGAACCGTACAAAGATGGCTTGAAGGCCGAAAATAATAAGCTGAAAAATAGAAATAATCCTGGGAAATAAAGGATCCCTTGGTCCTCCTAGTCCATCCAAGTCCTGAATTAATTTTCGCTTCCCCCAAAGATCTTACTTATAATAACCTATGGGAGAGAATCAAGGGACTAGGCATTATTCCCTCCTAAAAATCCTTCCTTCCTATTTAATCTCAACTAATTTATTCTTTCCTGATTTGTCTAACAAACTAGATTTAATTTCCCCTAATCTGCTCTTCCTTCTTCTAGAATAATGATGTGGAAAACGAATTATTTCCTTTCCCTTTTTATTAGCCAATTCGGCTTGTCCTGCTGGGTGGTTTGTAACAGTTACCCATCATTTGATATGTTCTCCTTATTGGGGCTTCTTCAGGTCTTCTTCTTACATGTCCAAATCACCTAAGACAACATTCTACCATCTTTTCCACGATAGGTGCTACCACACATTCAAATAGCCAAAATTTAAAAATTACCCACATATAAACACATTCATCACTAACCAAAAGTCATAGTATAAATTGTAAACATGCAATCATCAATATAATGCATAATTAACATGAGAATACAACAAAAGTCAACTACTAAAACAGAGGAATGAGAGTGCGAACAGAGAGGTGACAATGAGAACAGAAAGACGAATGTGAGAACATAACAGGGTGAGAGGGCAGATGAAGTAAAAAATGGGAGAGAAAAAAGAAAAGAGCAGAGGAAGAAGAATGAAGCTCTACTAAACCAGCAATAGAGGAAGGAGAAGCCAATGCCACCTGGTGTTGGCTACTTGGCTGGAATCACTCAGTCGCTGGAAAGCTACGGGAATTGGCAGGAAAAAATGGTTGCTTGCAAAAACAGGTGTGGTCTCAGTGAATAAAGGAGTAGAGAAGTGCTTTGAGTGGTTGTGTGAGAGGTTTACTCAAACCCTAGAATGATTCGGAGGAAACAGAAACAAAATCACCCAAAAATCCCTAAAATATCAATGGCAAACAGCAGAAATGGCCCTAGAATGCAGCAACATTATTGTTGCGTCAAGGCAAACCTTCAACAATCCAAACAAAACATTATTTTAAAATTGCTTTCAGTTAACCAAACAAAACATAGATTTTCAAAGATGCCCAACTATTGAATAATCTTTTTTATCACAATTAATTAAAAGATACCTTTAGTCCACAACAACAGTCAATGGAAACTCAACTACGGTGGCAGAACACTTGCGGTTGAACAGGTTACATAATCTCAGTTTGGATAGCCAATGACTTCAATATATACATGTAAGCACAGATACTAACAGATTGGCCATGCATATTCGTTTTTTGTATTAAGATACTCATAAATTAGTTAAAGATGTACCTAGAATGTATTAGATACCATAATTGTTAATCCAAGATAGCAGCACCTAGTGGATCACCCAAAATGCACTATGGGTTGGCGGCTATACCAAAGAATATGAGAAAGAATTGTAATTTAGACTACACACATAAAAATGGTCAAAAATGAAATATTACCAAGATTAAACACATTCAACATTAATAGCAAAAAGTCATAGACTGAACTCTAAAGATGCAGCCATATCAAAATAATGCATAATTAACAAGTCAATACAACAAAAGTCAACTAGTATAATAGGAGTGAGAGTGAAAAAAGAGTTGACATTGAGAACAAAAGGATGAGTGTGAGAACATAATAAAGTTAGATTGAGGGGGTAGAGGAACCTAAAAACCAAAAAAGATTTAAGAAAAAAAAGGCAGGGGAACAAGAATGGAGCTTGACTCAAACCAGCAATAAAGGAAGGAGAAGGGAACACCTGGAGTTGGCTGGAATCACTAGATAGCCAGACCACCAGGAATGGAAGGAAAAATGGTGGCTTGTCAAAACTGGTGTGGTTTCAGCGAAGAGAGAAGCAGAGAAGTGCTTTGGGAGGTTGTGTGCTAGGGTTACCCAAACCCTAGTATGCTTATGAGGAAACAGAAGCAAAATCATGGGGAAAAATCACTAAAAATCAATGTTAAACAACAGAAAGGGAAGGGGACATTTTGGGTTTGGGCCCCCATAGTGTAGCAACCATGGTTGCTTGGCACTACTATTAACTCGGCATGATGATGACATTACGCCAGACTGGGATTGCCCACTATTGGGCTCTGTTGACAACTATATTAGATACATTCTCAAACATGATACAATGGCCCTAAAACGCCTTTGAATTGTTGAATTATTTAACCTCTAGGAAAGCAAACATGTAAATATATCAACTTTCATACATATAGAATTTTTACATGATGCAAGCACAAATGATAGAGATGACAGCGTAATCCAAGATGAAAAATGAAGCACTTCCAGAAAAAAAATTGAAACACAGAGGGGATGCTCTACTAGCCAGGGATGACCTTCAAGGATTTCATTTAATAGGAGCACATACACAGATAAATGACCTATACCCAACTAAACTATTTGGGTGTCAAACCCAACACCAAGTCCACACCCATCAGATACATACAACTGTATAAAAGGACAAGTGGATGATACAAGCCCGGGACAAACATCTTCAATAAGAAACTATTTCAAATGCATAGAAAATAGTAAGGGAAAAACAATGCATTCAGAAGTCAAGATGAAGCTTACCTGGATTGGGGGAAAATCTCCTTTTATCGTTTGGGCATGCTACAAAAAGAGCATTTTGTGGATTAAATATTGCTTGGCATACCAAAAGAAACCACTCCCTCAGTACACCTGGCCCAGTAGCTTCCTCATTTTTGAATTCCATGAATAGGCCCCCATGCAGAGATTCAGGCTCTACACGTCCAATGTATTGGAAAGATTCAGACAATAACTGAGACCTATCAATGAGCATCTCATGCATCTCCTCATAGTCATCTTTCACCTCTGGGAGCAACATCAACACCAAATGCCTCCTAGACTCAAAATTCGTCACGTACTTGCGCTCAAGTATCCAGTGATGCTCATCACTCCTCTTGGCATATCGAATGATCAATAGACACAGCACATTTCTTTGCCGCGATAAAACATCCCAAAGTTGCTCTTCGGCGCCATCATAGAGCTTAGAGATTTGATACAATTCCTTCAAGATGGAAAGATACTGAGACCATGCATTATAATGGCTATCCCCTTCTGACATCTCCTGGTTCACCAAGCTGCTATCCATTTTTTGAAGGCACGCATCCATCTTGACAAGCAAGTCAATGTATCTAAGACGTATCTCTTCAATGAGCAGGACGTCCTTGCGACGCTCCTCTTCGGTCATAGAACCCCTGAGAGCTTGGTGCACCCTGATTTCAGACCTGAAAGGCACCAGGAATGCCGTAAAATCCCTAACATCGCTGTACAATGGGCCAGCACAGGTGGGGGATTCCATACTCAAATCCAAATCACTCAACAAGCAAATGGTGAGCTCGTGAACAAAGGTGAAAATATCTTGAATCGATATCAACCGTTTAACATCCTCAGCATCGGCATTACCACAGGAAACACAGTCAGTCTCCAACAAGGACCCCAAGGTACTCCGGCAAAAGAGATACAAAGGGTCAACACAGTCCACTTTCCTAAGCAATTTACAAAACTCCAACACAACAACTGCACACTGACTATGCAATTCCTCAGGCAATGTACTACGATAAGAATTAACAAAATGCCTAACAGATGAGTCAGCACAGTCCTTATTACCTTTGAAGCGAGACAGGTAGAGCATGACCAACACAGCAGGACCAGAGCAAGACATGAAAATCTGAAAGTAGCCAGCAGCAGAGTCACTATCAGCTTTAGGGGTCATTTTGAGGTAACTGTCAATGAGACCCTTGATGGTCTTGAGAGCATCAGGGACGTCCTCCCCTCTACACATCCTGTAAACAAGAGAGAGCATGTCGTTCATCACCTGCCACGCGTGCGGGTGCTCCGTGCTGCGCATACGACCAACTAGCTGGAGGCTGGCGTCGTTTTGGATGGAACACTCCGCTAGGGTTTGCTCCCACTGAAGCTGCTTCCCACGGTAGATGAGCCTCTGCTCGAATATTGGGATTTTCTTGATGGCTTGAATGCGCTCGTGAATGGATTTGACGGTGTCTTCGGGGGAGGCGTGCATGACCATCGTGTTGCCCTCCGACATCATCCGGACGAAGAACTGCAGGTGGGTCCGGGTCCGGGTCGGCCACCAGCCCCATCGGGGCTCCGACAAGGGGCTTCTAATCGGTGACCAGGACGAAGAATTCACTGCTGCGTCTTCGCCTTTCTTCATTCTCACCCACGAGAATTCGATTGGGAAATCATCGTCGCTGTCGGATTCGTCGCTGAGTGAGCTGCCGGTGTCTTCGAGCTTGCGCTTGGAGGGGAGGAAGTGGTGATCGGGGGTGGAGCCCCCGCCGAGGAGGTGGTGGTGGACGGTGGAAGACATATAGAGGAAGGCGACGCCAAGAATAGTCAGAAGGGGGCCATCAAACGGTGGGCGAGTGTGAGCTGACGCCAATCAGACGGTGGGTGGTGCCTGGTACGGAGTCTTGGGGGTGTTCTTGGGTTTTGGCTGCAAGGCTTGCATAGGTCTCCACCTTATTCTAAATTTTTTAATGTCTCTTTTATTTATATATATATATATATATATATATATATATATAATTTTATACGTGTGTACTTTTTTTAATACGTAATATTGCCCAATTTTTTTAAAATGCAATAAAATTGATATATTAATTAAAAAAATGTTTGGAATGCTTAACTTACTCATTTATAAATTAATATACTCACCGGGGCATGTAGGTAGTTACAAAGTTAAAAACTCTTTTCAAAACTTAAAAATCTAAAACTTTATGTATTTATGATATAAAAACTTTTAGATTGTTCCTAAAATTTAAATTAGGTAAAATCTTATGAAAAAATGATTTTCAGAATCTAAAAATCGTAAAAGAAAAATATTTTTAAGTTTTTCTAATTGTTGCATTTGATAGTTATATTTACGAGTTATATATCACAGATAGATAGCAATCCTAGTTTATAATGGGTATTCAAAGTTAAATACAAACCAGATGGAAGTGTTGAAAGACACAAAGCACGGCTGGTTGCAAAAGGCTACAATCAAACTGAGGGCCTTGATTATTTGGAAACATTCAGTCCGGTTGCAAAAATGACAACAATAAGAGTTGTTTTGGCTTTGGCAGCTGCCAACAATTGGTTTCTCAAGCAATTGGATGTGAACACTGCATTTCTTCATGGAGACTTACATGAAGAGGTCTATATGCAAATACCACAAGGTTTACAGGTCCCTAACAAGTCCAACAAGGTGTGCAAGCTGGTCAAATCCCTCTATGGCCTCAAGCAGGCAAGCCGGCAATGAAACCACAAGTTAACTGTATTTCTTACTGAAGCAGGGTTCAAACAATCAAAGGCTGACTATTCCTTATTCACTAAGGCTACAGGTTCTATCTTTACTACTGTGTTAGTTTATGTTGATGACTTACTTCTTACTGGTAATAACCTTGCTGAAATTGAATATATCCGAGATCAATTACATTCCAAATTCACCATAAAGGATTTAGGAGATGCAAAATATTTTTTGGGAATGGAACTTGCTCGCAGCACTAAAGGTATTGCTTTATTTCAAAGAAAATATGCCTTAGAATTACTTGAGGATGCAGGACTACTTGCATCAAAACCAGCATCCACACCATTTGATTACACTCTTAAACTTCAAAAGCAAGGGTCAGCACCCTTAGAGGATCCAACAGCATTCAGGAGGTTAATTGGCCGATTAATCTACCTTACAAGCACAAGACCTGACCTTGCCTTTGCTGTACATCAGTTGAGTCACTTTATAGCAAATCCAATGGTTGAACATCATCATGCTGCGATGAAGTTGCTTAAGCACATCAAGAAGGCTCCTGTACTTGGCCTGTTCTTTCCTGCTAGATCCAACAAACTGCTGCCCGGGTTCAGTGATGCAGATTGGGGAGCCTGTGTTGATACTAGACGTTCTATTTCTGGTTTTTGTTTTTTTATAGGTGATGCAATTGTTTCATGGAAAAGCAAGAAGCAAGCAACGGTTTCCCGAAGTTTGTCTGAAGCTGAATATAGAGCTATGGCTGCAGCTGGCTGTGAGGCCCAATGGCTATCCTATCTTCTACACGACTTACATCATCCTCTCACACAACCAGTCCCTATGTTCTGTGACAGCAAATCAGCCATTCACATTGCAAGCAACCCTGTGTTTCATGAACGAACAAAACACATCGAGATGGACTGCCATAGTATTCGGAACAAAATTCATTCAGGCTTAATTCATTTGCTACCCGTACCCTCTAATGACCAAACAGCTAACATACTTACCAAACCTCTCCAACCAACTAGTTTTAGCAGAATGGTTACCAAACTTGGCCTATGTGATCTATACAGTCAAGTTTGCCGTGGGGTATCACAGATAGATAGCAAGATTACTTGTTGTGCAAGTAATCCTAGTTAGTTAATATTAGTTTGCTATTCCCTGTCCATTTCTGTTGAGTTTGTTAGTTAGTTACAAGCATTTATATCCCTCACTCTTGTACTCTTATATAAAGTGAGACTGATTCACCATTTGATGGTTAAGTTCAATATAATAAAGTTACAATTCTTCTCTCTGCTATGTTTCTGCTCTTGGTTCGGTTTATGTTATTCACTACGGTTGTTGATGTTGCTCCTGAATCACAACATCCTCTGTGAGTTCTATCATTATAAGTGTGTTTATCATCATTCATAGTCAATGGCATACTCACAATTCATTTCTTATGACATCGTTCTATTCGCTTTATTACTTCTTTGTGTGGTACGTACTTTGTCAATGTATATTTTGTGATTCATACTTAGTATTTTGTTCTTAAAAGAATTTTCTTATATTACATCTTTTATATATAAAAATACACGCTTAAGTTTGGTTTAATAATGTTATGACCCTCCAAAAGCTATTGAACTCTTTGAGCTCTCCAAAAGGTATTCTTGAAAAATTATAATAATATTACCTACTAAAACAATACAAAAATTGCTCTCAATAAACATAAGCCATAAGAATGATGCTTAATAAATATATCGTTAAGTTGTTTTTAAAATATAAAATGATTATAATGGATATAAATAATAAAATATTATTTATATTTTAGTATGTCATTAACTATTAAATGACAAAATTAAAAATTTGTTATAATTTAAGATTATTTGAATATTTTTAAATTTTGGAGAGCCAGTGTTAGTTATAAATAGCAGTTTTTTAGAGCTCTTAAAAACACCTCTAACTCTTAAAATCCCCAAACCAAAATCTCTGCAACTTTTTTGATTATCAAGCACAAAAAATTGACTTGTTCTTTTTTAGACCAGCGCCTCTTTAAAAAGCTTTATTAAACCAAGCCTTATAATCACGAGGTGTGGCATGATGGTAACTCACCTTGTTCCTTAAATATTAAATTGAAGGTTCAATCTTCACTCATTGTAATGGAAAAACATTTCGTGATCAACAATCCATTATTTTGTGTGAGCTTAGTTACTGTAAGTGAATTATACATGAAATAAGTTTAGAGTTAATATATATATTAAAGGTAATGGACAATTAGCATGAGTAAGTATAAATATCGTAGAAAGAACAATCCTCATGAGTAGGTCAATGAAATAATCTTGCATGAGTAAGTCAGTATTGCATGAGAAACGGCCACATATAACATTTTGCATTCTTAATATATATATTAAAGGTAATGGACAATAAGCATGAGTAGGTATAAATATCGTAGGAAGAACAATCCTCTTGAGTAGGTCAATGAAATAATCTTGCATGAGTAAGTCAGTATTGCATGAGACACGGCCACATATAACATTTTGCATTCTTCTTCTTTATCTTCTTATCTCATTCTATCTTACATTCAAAATGTCATTCTTTCACTTGATTCTCTAAACGACAATTATTTGCATTGAATGAGTTATATATTAAGTTTTATCAGTTAAGTGAGTTATTGGTGTCTTCAACCTTGCACTTGGATGGCAATAAGTAGTGATTAAGGGTGGAGTTGGAAGTGGACGTCGAGAATAGTCCGAAAAAGGCCATTAAACGTTGGGCAAATCTTTATAAGTTGAGGCCAATTAGATGGTGGGTGACGCCTCTTGTTCTAAATTTTTAATCTCTCTTGTGTATTGTCAACAATTTTTTTAGATGTATAAGATTGATATATTAATTTGACCGTAAATAGGTATAGTAAAACTTTATTAATATTCTCTTGTGATATATTTAAAATTTGATTTAGTAATGTACTAATTTTTAAAAAATTGTTGAGTTCTCCATACTCTTAGAAAGAAGTTTCTTATTAGTTATTATGAAAAAATATTGCACCCAAAAAACATAAAAATGAATTTTATTTCTATCAAACGCTGATATGTTGTAAAATTGATCTAACAGTTGAAAAAAAAAACTAATGTATAAAAATGGACTCCATTTGCTACAAAATTGGGCCTTGCATTTGGTATGCTTTGGATAATTTTATTTCTATAGATTATTCAATGTTCTGCTTGTTAAGAGAACAGATACTATAATAGCTCAAGTGGCCATTTCCCATCCGTATTTTGTTTGAATTGAAGAGACTTTCCAAGCTATTTGTAACGTGACATTGTTGGCCCTCTTAATTGCCTTATGATGAACTTCTCTCTTCAAAGTGTAAAATAATAAATAAATTAATGAATTAATAAAGGATGTCATTAACTTCGTGTCACATCCTTTGCTAGAATTTTTTCTATGGAATGTCTCGGGAACAATGGAAACACACAACGAAAATGGACGCATTAAAAAAATAAAATGTCTCACGTTCTTTCTCTTCAATTCTTGCTCTTTTCTTTTAAAGTGTGTAAATCATTCACACTATTTTTCTCATTAAAAAAATCAATAAAATAATAAATAATGTAAACATTTGTAAACAAAAAAACTAACAACCAGTGAAATTAGCACGCTAAAATGATAACAAATAACAAAATAAATCAATATCAATTGTGTTGGTTTATTTTCTCAGATATGTTAATCTTTCTTATAAAAACATGTTTTTTTCAATCATGTTGGTTTATTTTACTTTTGTAAACAAAACAAAACACTCTAAATAAAAAAACTAACACTCTAAATCAGAGAAACCAAAACTCTAAACCAGAGAAACCAACACTCTAAAATAGAAAAACTAACATGTCAAAATAATGATAAATAAAACAAAAATAAACCAATATTATAAACTAACTCGTTAAAAGTAAACATCTTAAAACAAAGAAAATTAACAGTATAAATCATAGAAATTAACATGAAAACCAACGTAAAAAAAAGTACGAGTAACAAAGTTATGAGAAAAAGAAGAAAACGCGTACCAGACGAATACAAAGATGTAGGATGAGCAAGAAGAAAGAGGAGGAGGAGGAGGGTCTTTGGGTGAGGGAAGAAGAAAGTGAGTTGGGAGAGTGAGAGAGCGTGAGAAAGGAGAAAGAGAGAGGGAGACACAGAGTAAAAAATTAATTTTTTAATAAGAGTTATGTACTTTAGAGTGTTGTTCGGAAATGTTGTTCATTGTTGTTGTTCCCATAATATCCCTATACCGTGTATTCCCTTATACCCAACCTACAAATGCGCAGTTCCTCTTACGAACAACAAAGTGTTTGTTTAGTTATTAGTTTGAATGTACCAAACTTAAGTTTAATAAACTTAAAATGAGTTTAAACAATATTCATCTTATTTGATTTTTTTTTTTCCAATTTACCAAACTTAAGTTTGGAAGAACACAATCTTAAGTTTATCAATTGAAACAAAAAATTATTTTTCAGTCTAACTTTTAAAACTTAAAAAAAATTACATTTTTAACCTTAATAACACACTCTTCCTGGCACTCACACTTTATTAATTTACTTTAAAATTATGTTATATCCTTTTTGATAATTTTATTTTCAAAAATACTTTTGTTTTATCTCATCTACACAAAAATAATTCTCTCAAACTTACTTTTAAAATATTTAAACTAACCACAAGTCTATTCTTTCAAATTTAATTATTCCAAAAATAATTTCTCAAACTTAATTATTTTAAACTTAATTTCTCAAGTTAAACAGCCAAGGTTTCTTAGATATGCACCTTCAAATCAATTATGTAAACATAGATGCATTCCTAGCATAATTAATACAACATTGCAAGTGATTAGTGAGGATTCAAGTACCATCCTTACATGAGAATTTCTCATTTCCAACAAACAACACCATTCATGTTAAGTTTAAACCGAACAATATCAGAGTTACATTACAGTGGCTTGTATAAGGGTAGCTAGCTTCAAGCCTACAACCATTAAAACACATACATGTATAACCACCCGCTGAGGCAGTGAAAAGTTTCATCAACATCACATTTGGAGCAGCATTTCAATTTATTACAACAAAACCGAGAGACGGAGCACTCTCTCTCTCTATACTGTTAACAGGTGTTAAAGCGATCCAACAATAAATTGCTATATTTCAGCAAATAAAAAGAACCGAAAGAAGCAGCATCTACCCGCTACCTGTTCATTAACATCATTCTCTTGATCTTCAAATATTGTGAAGTCGAGAACTTTTCTTCAACTTCAAGCCAGGAACAGTCTTTAAAATCAACAAATAAACAGAGTCCCTTTTCTACTCATCATTTCAGTTCTTACCCATGAACCACACTCAAGAAGACAAGAAGGGATTATCAATCCATGCGACCAACCAGTTTCAGTTGTATGCTGTTTGCTCTTCTTTTGCTTGCTTACAGCGTCAATTTGAATCCCTGGGACAGGAAGTCATCCCTGCAAACGAAGGGAAGTAAGCATAAAAAGATCACAGAACGGTGAGGATCGTTGAAAAATCAAATGGCCCCCCTAATTAGATGGAAAGGGTAATTCCCTGAAGATGTAGATCTCAACCACTGAGTATTTAACAATATAAGATGCATATTTGATATTCTTACCATAATTTTTAGAAGAGTTTTGCTAACAAGGACATGGGACTTGTTAAGGAATTAAGAAATATTTTTTTATTTATTGAAAAAATAAAACTTCAAGTGTGTGATGCATTGAAAACATTAAAATTTTTTAAACCCTCCACTTTTGATCTGTTAACAAATACTCAGAGCACTCGGCGGCAAAATCCGTTTTATAATCACAAAATTTTTATTGCAAGGAATGATAACACAATTGTCCTAGGATCTTAAAGGACTACAGTGCATGCTTGCTTCAGAGCAGAGAAAGCTCAATCCTCGGTATGAAGAGAGCAATCTGAGTTTTGTTTCAATTCACTTTAACGTGTTGGGGCAAAATCACATAAGTTACACTTTAAAGGCGATTCTTAACCTCAAAACATGTCTTCCATTAGACCAAGCCACAGTTAGCAATCTAAAAGCCAAATACCCAAATGTTAAATTGACTTGGAGAAGACTTGTTCAAGTCAACTCGCAACCAGACGGGTCACACAGTGCAATCAAATAATGAGTGGAGAGGGTTCAGTTATATATTAAAAGAAAAGAAGAAGAGGAAAAAAAAAGCAGTTCAGTACAGCTATCACCTGAAGGGGACAATAAAGACGCTATGTTTTCCCTTTTTCTACTAGGCAAGATAAGAAACAGAGACGGAATAGTCAAACATGGTCTTGGTACCTTTTCTTCCTGGTCTTATTATCAGGCAATTTTTGGTGTGAGCCATCTCTTTTACTCAGTAAAGTTGGTGGGACAAGGCTTCCCACACAAATCATTCCTTCAATCAAGTTTGGCAATCCAGATATCCTAACTTCACTAACATCCCTATCCTTCAGGTTATACCAACAGAGCCTCTTGTGATCACTCTCTAACAGAACCCTGTCACCGTCTCTCGAGTAAGCCAAAGGCTTCACAGATTTCAACGATCTCAAGTTATGAGGCTCTGTCAAAGTGCACAGTTTACACCAAGAGTCCACTGATCCATACTCCTTCATGACCCAAACATCAACCCTCGAGCTTCCGCGATGCTCAACCATGCAAAGGTTCCCTCCCAATAGCGCCACATCCATCTCGAAATTCCCGTTCACGTTCCCCGTCTCCGGCACCGGCACTTCCCGGAAAACCTCCGACCTCAGATCGAACGCCGCGATTAGATCCGGCTGGTCAGGCTCGAGCTTCCGAGTCACCACCCAGTGCAACGCGCCGCCGGCTAAAATCCCCATGGTTCTCGCGCAGCAGAGACCGTACGGCATGTTCGGGAGGCTCTTCCAGGCATCGATTCTGAGGCTGTAGAGCTTCACGTGGGAGTAGAAATTGCGGCTGTGGAGGTCAACGAAATACGAAATCCGCACCAATTTGTAATCGTCGTTGAAGGAATCGTAGCCGAATCCGTAGACGCGGGCTGCGAAGAGCGTCGTGTCGCGCTCGCGGCGGCTGAGGCGCTCCGCCGGGAGGTAGGGGAGGAGGCGGTGCTTCCTGATGGAAGGGTTCCAGAAGGCGATGTCCTCGGCGACGTTGCAGAGGCAGAGGAGGCCGTTGCAGGAGCCGAGGACCTTGATGCTGTTGCTGTAGCACATGAGAGGGTGGTTGAGCTCAGCGGCCTTGTCTAGGGTTTCGAGATCGACCTGGTAGAGGTCGGAGTCACGCCGGAGAACGATGCCGGTGTTGGAATCGGAGCAGAGGGAGCTGCGGAGGTGGGCGAGGATGAAGTGGGCGCTGTCTATTAGGGAGCGCCATGACTTGCAGGTGCAGCGGAAGCGGAGGAGTGACTTGACCGGTAGGCGGGAGAGTATGTCGGCGATTACTTCCGGCGGAAGATCCGCCATGATTGGGTGGCGATGGCAGCAGAACGACGGTGCTCTGCATCTACGCGATTTTCTCCCAGTGCTTCCAGAAGATTCCCATAATCTCAATTTTTTCTTTTTGGGAATTCGGCTTTTTTTTCTCTTGGACGAGGTGAGTTAGGGTTTCTCTTTCTCACTCACTGTGCATGATTTGTTGATTTTGTGAGAGAAAATGACTCCTAACTCTAAACCTCAAGCCTAACCACCTTTTATCAATTTTAATTACTACTTTTTTCCTCTCACAAATTGGTAATTGTAACTTGCAAATTTTTCAGTTTCATATAGTTGCTTGAATTTGACAGTTTATAGGGGAAACGAAACAGAAAAAGTGAAGGCTCTTGTGTTTAATTTATGTTGTTTGATTAACCATTGGAAACAAGCAAGGGATCAAATTAATACAATTACTTACTACAGGGGATTGGTTAACTGCACAGCACAGGCTTTATTATTATTTTTTTTTCCCGAAAAATGCTTTCCAGCTGCATCATCGAGTGTTTTTAATTTTAATTTTAAAAAAACTTAAAGTCGTTCTTTTTGCAAGTTTATTTTATATCTAAAATATTGCAATTGCTGTCTGAGCAAGATTAGAAGAAAACGAGGAAACATGTTAAGATTAACCACTAATTCAATTTGAAACTACTGATGCTTTCGAAAACAAATACACAAACTTTGTTAAGCTTTACAAAAGTGATTTCGTTAGCATATTCCTTCTAATGATTCGAGTTTAGCTGTTTAGGTAGTTTTAGAGGCACTGTTTAAGTTTAACAAAATATATTTTTATCCCGTGTTATTGATTTACCTAAACTTGCTCAGTAATAGAACAAAATGACTACACGAGTAATAATGGAGAATTCATTTACCCCTATTGTGTTTGTTTGTGGCCAAAACTTAAACGGGTTTTTTATTTCAATTTTTTGTAAGTAGGCACGTAGAATAAGATAGACGGTGGCAGTGGGAATCACGTGGTTCTGAAGTCATGCTAAAAATGGCAAAAACATTTAATTAACTTCTTGAAACCATCGAAAGACGGGCTTTTCTTCTTGTGGAAATCTTCTCTTGGCCGCTAGATCGCATATTTGTTTTGGTATGTCTCATACTGATTCCTGAGACGCAAGTCTTTTAATATACAAGTTTGGTATATCTCCCTCTGGTTACTTAGATTTTGTTTATGGAAAAAAGTTGGGATTTGGTTAGAAAGGTACCATATCGTGTCACACAGACTTCTTGTGGAAATATTAACTGGGCCGAAAGGTGTCCATTTTAGAGAAAAATCTTGGACTGATCACTTGGGCTTATTCACTATTCAGCAACTGAGGCATACAAGTTTGCTGTCGGGGATTCTGGGTCTGCTAAAGGCCCAACTAAATTGAGCTGCAACTGTCATTTCATATCTCAAAAGCAAATAGTTGGGCCTCAATCGTATATGACAAAAGAGTGAAAAACAAATTGCTTCCCCAAGTAGGGAAAGTTACAGCCTCAGCAGGGTTCACCTTTGCCTTCATGAGTATTTGTAATATCATGCTAATAGCGTTCATATTTTAAAGTATCATCTACGGTTGTATAGGATTTATTAATTGTATTTTTAGACTTAATCTATATTTTAACATGTTCTGCTATGATAAATTTTGGACATTTATTATTCATTTTGATTCTCATAATAACATTTTTCTTTTAATTTCTCGTAACTCTTACTAATTTATAAAGAGGAGAGCCATCATGATTCACGAATATCATCTTCCATAAGGAGTTTTATTTAATAAAAATGATGTGGAATATCAGAATGATGCCAAAAGTGAAGGTATTAAGTACATACCGAATTATAGTCACCCTTACAAGCTCATCTCTTACCTTCTTTCAATTGCCTTTGAGATGCTCGGTGGAAGTTGGATTTGCATTGGTGGAGTTTCTCTACAAATAAATAAGCATTCTTGTCTTGGTTCCGAGTATTCTTTAGTTCTCTATAATAATACACATTATAGTAAAAGAGAGTCTCATTGTGATACATTATATTTGTGTGCGAGTGCAGTTAAAATATTGTAATTATCATTAAAATATAGTGGATATTTTTTTTAGAATTTGTCCTATGATTTTTCTCTTAGTATTTATGAGGGTTTTCAACCTTAAATCTAGTGTGCAATTTTCTTGATATATTTTTTTGGTGTGAAAGTGACAGTGGGTCCTACCGTGAAGTGTTATTCACGTGTTTGTTTTATTCTGTTACTCTCCAAAGATTGGGCATACTCACATCCATAAAGTGTTGACACATACTTGGGATGTACTCAACTCTGATCTCGTGCCTAACACTATCTTGGTTCATCATTTTTATAGAGTGAGGGAGGGAAGGAGGCGAAGGATATTGAAAAGTTATTAAAGGCTTTTGAATGATTAGGGGTGTCAAACGGGTCAGCCCGGGCCAAAATGGGCCGACCCAAAATTATGCATCTTTTTAGGGTCTGACTCGTTTATGGTCAATCCGCGGGCCCAAAAGGACCAGCATGTCAGTCGATTTTTTTTTAAAAAAAATTTAAAATTTTTGTCTATTTTTTGTGATTTTAAATACAAAGTTGTGAATAAGTAGGCACGATCATTTTTAGCTATTTTTTTATCGTTTATCTATTAATTAATTGGAAAGAAATAGTTTAAATGGTTGATTGCAAGATTGTATTATCTTTTTGTTCCTTCAACTATCTTGCTTGAAAGATATTAAATTCTATTTGAAATCGATTAATGAATTAATACAACTTTCATTAATTAAATGACGACATATAATATTAATGTGAGTACTATTATGTTATTGATCAAAAACACAATTGGAACTCTTTCTCGTAAATTAATCAATAATAAACAAGTTTTGAAAATATATATCAACTTGTAGGGCGTAAGCACTCATTGAAGGAATGGAATGCAAAATTTATCAATATCTATGTCATAGCATTTCAACTGTATAGCAATATAACTATAGTTAAGTAGTTAAACATAACAAATAGTTAAACATGCTCAATTATAAATCCAAATAGTTAAACTCTAAACTCTTAAACTCCAAAATAAAATTTAGAGTCCAAAATAAAACTTTCAAAATTTTGGTATTTAAAAAATTAATAATAATAATTCATGGGCTCACAGGCTAGCCCGTGAGCTCGCTGGGCTGGCCCGTTTAGTTAGCGGGCTAAAACGGGCCGAACTATTTTTTTTAAAATTTTTACAAGTCTATTTTTTTTATGTAAAGTCTGTCCATTTAACAGGACTCACAAGTCGCGTTCATTTTGATAGCCCTGTGAATGACTATAGTCCAATATTAATTAAATTAAGTACTGCTGTGAGACCTCACCAGTTTCTACTACGTGTAAGTGATATCGACATCTTCATGGATCTCCAAGTGGACGAGTATATGAACGACTCAAAAGAGCGATACAATATAGCCATGTAAGTAATGTCAATTTACATCGTGGACCCTAAAGTGAAATATAGTATAAAAATAAAAAATGTAATCCACTTTCTGTCCACCGCGCGTAAGCAATTTAATTTGTCCCCCTTGCCGTATCATTGCAATTGGCAAGTATCAGCATACAAGTAGCATTTGTTTTGTGTTTTGAGGATCTTTTGGAAGGTATTTTGGTGGGTTAGACAATGTTTTTTTTGGTAATGCGGGTTAGAAAAATTAAGGTTGTATGTTTTCTCATTTTACTTTTACTAACTTGTTTTCTCATTATGCTAGACTAGATATGAAGCAGTCACGGATAGGGAAATGCTGAGTAATCAGACATATAAGTTTACAACCTTATCCAAGGTGACGCTGCATGCCTCCAAATCGAAAGCACTACAAATTAATTTTTCATTAAAAAATATGACAACGAGGACTTAATTGAGTTCAACATTTTTTATGGGATTATCATTTATGGAACGGAGTACTTGCTTATTAATTATGGGAAAGCTTCGCTAATTTTCACTTTTAATTTGTAAGGCAACATATAATTAAAATGGACTTTTTTTTTACCTCGATAACAATAAGATTTGACCAACTTATATCTTTGTCTGTGCTACAAATCTTTATTATTCATTCTTAGTGGCTTGCATAATTAAAATGATTTTATAACAAGTGTCTACGTTATTACTAGGACAATAGTTAAAAGTTTCACTCCTAATTTGGTAAGGAACTTGATAAAAATCACTAATATTAGAAACTATTAAAATTTTTAAATTCTTATAATTTTGTTTAGTGGCTAGCTTTTAGGAGCCAGCAAGCATGTAGATAACGTAGTCTTTGCGGTTTCGAAGAGCCACCTCCCTTTTCCTTTATTGAATAAAAGAAAAATGAAAGGCAATATAGCAAGACAATTTCAATTGTCGTCTCACGTCAAAAAAAAAAATTCTCTCTTTTAGGATTGTTACAACTTTGTATAAAGAAAATCATGCAGTTCAATTTTATCATTAAGACACGGTCTCGTCCGCAATCACGGTGGTGTGTTACCCTTGATAGCTAGCCATGGTGATTTAAACTATTTTGATAAACAAGTTTAAAACATAAAAATGATAATGAATGGGGATGAGATTATGGGTTCATAAAGTTGCTTTGAAACTTGAGGAATGGAAGAAGGAAAGTGAAGGAAAAATAGAATGAAAGGAAAAGGAAGAAAATGAGGAATATGAGGGTGGGATGGTGAGGGGTGAACAACCCTGCCTCCCAATCCAAGCCCTAGTGTGGGTGGTTCAGCTATGGAACTGAGAGCAAGCAATTTCAGGTCGATTTCAGATACGCCCTCGGGTCTGGGCTTCTTCGTTCTGATGTGGTTTTTTTTTGGTTTCTACTGTGTGTGTGTGTGTTCTCTAGGCTATCTCTCTGTATCTTCTCTCTGAAAATCTCCCTCCTTATCTGGTTTTTCCTCTTCTTTTTTCATGCCTTGGATTCCTTTGATGTGTCCCTTTCAAAGACTGCACTCTGCAGGGCTCTTTTCTGCCCCCTTCACTTGTCACCATCACTCCATCCCCATGCAAGTCCCTTTCACTAAAAAACCTAGTATGGACAAAACCTTATTTTGTCCCTCTATCCTAGACCATGGTGGAAAGGTCCCTAAAGAGTGCAAGGTTGGTGGAAGGTGCTGCTTTGTTGGCAGGTCGCCAGGGGGCATGTCAGATAAGCCCTGGTGCCTATCTGGAGACTGTTTTGCTATTGTCACACATAGGCCTACTGTAAGGGCGCGTTTTTGGCTTGCTCTCTAAGCTCCCTAGTTGGCCAAAAAGGCCTTGGAGAGGATCCCATGGTATCTTTGGAATGTGAGGCAAGGCCCAAAGCCCTCCAATCCATAACCCCTCATAGTTCCCCTTCTTATCTCTTTGTAAACATATTTGGGACATATCTTATAGCACCACCCTATGCCAACCCCTTAATGACCACAAGGAGACAAGTGATTATGTTTTAGCCTAATCTAACATTAATAATTATTCTTAATCTCCACATTACAAAAGGGTCTACATCACATAGTTAGCTTTTTAACTTAGTTAATCATGGTATTTAACTAGAGTTAGCTTTCTGTTATAGTTAGTAACGTCAACAGTTTATGGTTATAATACTTAGTTGAAGCTAGTTCAGTTGCTTGCATCTCAAGCTAAGCTTACACATCGTACAACTAACTAAGCATAATCCAACTTTTCTCTTGGATTCAATCATAATTCTCTCAGCATCATCTGCACCATGAGTTCACACTTTGAGCCGAGTTCCCCATGGATTTCACATGGTGATTTGATGAGATATAGTAGTGAGTTACTTTTTCATATAATAAGCAACGGGGGTGAAGGAATTGGTCCATTACTTCATTTATTTGCAACAATTGCCTTGATGTCGGGTTAATTGACAGATCTTCATTATTTGGTGGTCACATCTTTTTTATTATAATTGCCTTTCTTAAACTTATTAAAGATTTAAATATCCAACGTCAACTTCACATTTCAATCTAGCTGACATAACTTGGTGTCGATTGATGTGTGTGTGTGTGTGACTACTTCACAAAAAATTTACCATTTAATTTAAGAAATAATACCGAAGAAAACTATGGTTTGATTTATATTAAAAATTAAAAGTAGAGTATGACTATTTTAGTCCTATAATGAAGGCGATTTCTAAGTTTCATTGTTACTATTTTGGTGCATTTTGTGGTCATCACTCATCCGAAGCATTCATTATTTAGTTATAAGATCTAACGGCAAGAAATCATTAACTGGATATTTGTTAAGTAGGTAGTGTGTATTGATAGGGAAAAGTAAATGGTTTTTATTATAATTTTTTATTTAGTGTTGTCTTTATTAGAATTTTTAGGCAATGTTTAAAGTAATTTATGGGGGGTATGGTGGCAAAATGTGGGCAAGGGAAAACGGTGGGGAAGATCGTTGAAGGAAAGTGTTGGGGCTAATTCCAAAAGCAATGGTTACTAGAAGTGTTGGGTTGAGTTGATGGACATCGTTTTGTGGTGAAGAAATAGAAAGGGTGAGGAACCATGTCGCCGCAATGGCTACTATCGACAGCGGTGCAGGGTTGACTCCATTAGTGAATTTGCAGGGTTTAGTTCAAACTGCGGAGGTAAAGTAGGAAGGAAAAGATGGCAGTTAGTGATGGAACAGGGCAAGTCAGGCCAAACCTTTAACAGGGCAAGTCTGTGTCATTAGTTTTCAGTTTGGGTCTGACCTGGTGATTATCAAAGGCTTTTTTTTTTAGTCTGGTCTGACCTATTTGTGAGGCTTGACCTGGCCTGGAGACTAGCCTATTTGTTTGTTTTTTTTTTTTAAACCAAAAACTTGTTTATGATGACCTGTTTACCATAACTTGTGGCCTGTTTAATATTTATGCTTGCATAAAATAAATATGTTTGCATAAAATATCACAAAATGTGATACTAGCCTAGTGGTTAAGGCATTGCCTTGATGTAGGGATTGTCTCGAGCTTGAATCACATTCAAGGTAATGTATGTTTAATTTTTTTAATAAAACACATATGAATATTTATATACAGACCGGTCTAACAGGCCTAATAAGCCGTTGGAATGGATTGGGTATGACCTCTTTACCTAAACAAGCTTTGAAAAAGGTCTGCGTCTAGCCTTTTTTTTTAAACAGGTTTGGCTAGACCAATTTACTAACAGACCGTTTTTCTTAAAAAGGTCAGGCCATAGGCCTTGACGGACTGTTTGACCTGTTCCCACTGCCAATGGCAATGGAAGCCCTTGTGTCTCACAAAGTAAAACAAAGCAGATTGGGTTAATTATGTCCGGTGGTGCTTCCACACAATGTTGTCTGGAAAAGACATTGTGCCTTAATATGTTTGATCTGAGAGACCAAGATGGAGTGAGGTTAAGGGTGAAAGGTTTTTTTATAACATTTTACTCTGGTCGATAAAGTTGGTTGAATAAAAATATTTTTTAATAAATCTGTTACCGTTAAGTGATTGGCAATCACAGGTATTTCAACTAGGCAAACCATTCACCGAAAAACTCATGGATGAACGCCTCTAACGAAAATCTACTTATATGAATTGAGTTCAAAATTTTTGAAGATCTTTTTTCATTATAATACTGGCAATGTGTCTTGGTCTCCTTCCAACATTTGAACCACCATCTGCATTGAGGGTCTGTCCACAGCATGCCATTGGATGCACCAAAGTCCCACAATTGCTAGTTTCTTGGCAATTTTAGCATCCCCTTCATCATCAATATGAATTCTCATTTCTTTCCCCTCTTCTAAAAGATTATAAACGCAACCTTCATCAGCTATGCTCACACCTTTTTGGAAAAATTTATATGTTTTTAAATAAAAATTAGTTTAATTGTTATGTACTAATCATGTAAATTATTTACATATAATTATTTTTTAGTATTTTATTGGCTTAGAGAGGTGAAATAACATACCTGAATATTTAAAGTTATTTTATATCTATAAAAAACAAAACAATTGTTATTTTCGCCTAACCACACCTCCCGAATTGATTAAATATTATTATGGCTGTATACAAATAACTTAGTTTATAATAAGCACAATTGGCCGCTCCTTCTTCCTAACAGTGAAAAAGAAGAGAAATAAAAAGCCCAAGGCACGCTCAACCTTCATTCATTGCTTCCCCTGCCCCTGCCCCTGCCTATGTCTCTCTCTGCTCTTCCCAAAATGACCGGAGAACACACTCGGACGCCAACTTCCGATGGCCTCAATCTCAAGGCTCCTCTTCTTCTTCCACTCTCATCACTCCAACGAACCCATAACAACTCCCCCTTCACCCTCCTCAAATCAATTCTCACGCTCAACAACTTGTACGTCATCCTAGGACCCCTGCTCTCTCTTCTCATATGCCTCTTCGTCAAGCTCGACGCTCCGGCGACCAGCAGGAACATGCTTGCCGTTATTGCCTGGGTTTTCGCGTGGTGGGTCACTGCCGCCGTGCCGCTCCCGGTGACGTCCATGTGTCCCCTGTTTCTGTTCCCGCTCTTTGGGATAGCTTCCGCTGATACTGTTGCTCACTCTTACATGGATGACGTCATCACCCTCGTCTTGGGAAGCTTCATACTTGCTCTCGCCGTTGAGCGCTACAACGTGCACAGAAGATTGGCCTTGAATGTGAGTACCAACACTCCCTCCTTCTCCCCTTTTGCTTCGCTAGCTTCTACTTCCTTACGCGTGTAACATTCGTGACCAAATAGGTTTTCTCATCGTTCAAAATTTTTAACTTATTTTTTATTACTCTCTTGTTTCATATTATCTTATCTAGAAATAAATGAAGTTGCTCTGTAATATCATGCATTTTTATTTGTACACTAATATTAAAACTACAACGGGTTGTTTGGATTGGAGGCACAAAGTGCCTCAATCCCCTGCTAGCATATAATTAAGTTATTTATGGTTAGCTTTTAAATTTTACACTTTATGGTAATAGAGAAAATTCATTAGAGGTTAAAAATTATATAAGAGGATTTTGATAAGCATAATTCAAAATAAGTCTTAATTTTGAGTTCTTAATTGTATGCAAACGATTGATTAAAGTGAAATATCATGTGTATTTATTTTATATGAGATATATGTTAACTCATAATTTATTTGTCATTGAAGTGTGAGTGTTATTAAAATTTCATGCAATATTGAATGAAATACTAGTCAACATATTTTCCTATGTGCAAAATGAATACAGACATAACCGACAACTTTTTACTAACATGACATATAATATACAAGGAGAAATGTTATTTTGACAAACAAAATAACTTTAGTCTACTCTCTTTTTCTATATCTCTTTTGTTTTATTATATTTAGTTTGTCAATGTTACATTCCTCACGAGTCATGTGATTGAGTTCTTATTAAAGTGTTATATTCTAATTAAGTATTCTATAGACATTAAGCAGCACATTATCAGCTTTATTGTGTAAAAGAATTTCATTGGAAAACATCAAATTCATTTTGCCATAACTAGAAGTAACAGTTGAAGTCCGAAAGTATGTAGAAATTTCCTCTTCCGTCTCATGTGTGATTTGATTGTCCGTAGAATATGATTATAGAAGTACGTTCTTAACTTCTTAAAAAATGTTATTTGGACATGTAGACAATAAATTTTATCTCTCTCAAACATTATTAATTAGATCCATAATGCAGATATTAAGTTTGATATTTCAATCATATTATTATAAAATTCACAATCGCAGATATTATAATTTGCGTTAGAGATAAAATTCAGTGTATCCACCATGCTTATGGCTAAATAACACTAGTCTAACTTGTTAGGGTTGAAAAAGAGCCAACGTTACAAATTAATGACACGTGTGGGCACAGGTGACGTCGGTGTTCTGCGGGGATCCACTGAACCCGTCTCTGCTGCTATTGGGGCTGTGCGCCACGTCATTCTTCGTGAGCATGTGGATGCACAACGTGGCAGCCGCGGTGATGATGATGCCGGTGGCGACGGGGATCCTGCAGAGGCTGCCGCCGCCTCAGGAGCAGTCGGACGTGGTGAACAAGTTCTGCAGGGCGGTGGTGCTGACGGTAGTGTACGCGACGCCGATTGGAGGGATGAGCACGCTGACGGGGACAGGTGTGAACCTCATACTGGTTGGGATGTGGAAGAGCCTTGTCCCTGGCGCGAAGCCAATCAGCTTCAACACGTGGTTCTTCTTCGGTTTCCCAGCGGCTATTCTCATCCTCATCGCATTTTGGTCCCTCGTCTCTTTGCTCTATGTCCGAAAGGCTTCAAGCCGCGCCTTGTCCTCTTATTTG
Source organism: Nissolia schottii (assembly GCA_003254905.1). Lineage (NCBI taxonomy): Eukaryota > Viridiplantae > Streptophyta > Magnoliopsida > Fabales > Fabaceae > Nissolia > Nissolia schottii. The sequence continues at coordinate 192,641 of QANU01048949.1, read as the reverse complement.
GACAGATCTCACTTGAACACGGACCTCCAAGCTCTCGGTAACTTCCTTTTTTATTTTTTTTTGAAATTAGTAAAACATTACTTATTTAGTATTTAATGAGATTTAACTGAAATTTCATTGACTAGTTGTGTTGCATCAAAACGAGTCCATCTAACTCATCTCTTTAGAATAAAATGGGGCAAAATATAAGAGGCAGAGACAAGTGTTTAGCTTTGATTGTCAAAATCAATATCTTTAAATAAGATTAGAAAAATAAAAATAAAATCATAAAATTATAGCACGAATGTAAATGACAATACTGAAATTAATTGACTTCTTTAATCTTATAAAATCACATTATTTTAATATTTAAATGGACATTTTATCTACTTGTTTCCTTTCTTCTACCTTGTAGTTTTCTTTCCGTTAAGCATCAGAACCTCATTCAGGATATGCAGGTTCCCTATTGCCGAATGGAATATCTATCTAGGGTCCATTGAGTTTTCGAGTGTCAACCTCAATGGTCGCACTTACCGAATCAGCAGCCCTTGTCCGTGACTATAAATCTACTTACCAAAAATGACTTTCCATAAAAGTAACATTTATCATCTAAAAAACTTTACATCCTGCGATAAGCTACAGGTGCTACTTATTTAATTAAAAATTTAGCTAGTGGCACTGGAAATAATTGTTATTGTCTAATTTAAAAAAATGAAAGCCTGGCGCCACTTGAGGTTCATTAATAAAAAAGAAACCAAAAAAATGCAAAAGAAATTAAAAGAGATAGAAAAGGACCTAACTATGTAACAAAAAAAGAAAAGGACCTAACCTTTATTAAACAGAAAATGAAAAGAAATAAGAAGCGGTTGAAAAGGATTGCTCATGATGGACTTATACGGACTGGCTTATCCCTTTGAAATTGGCAATAGCAACTATACAATTGTTTGAGTTCTACGATATGGTTGGGCTTACCATAAATCATCAACTCTAGACATATAAATTTTAATAACTTTTAGCCGATTACTTCAACAATTTTTTCTACTTATATGTGATATGTCTTACGAAGAACAACAATCTAGAACAAAAAAATATATATAAATAAATAAGCAGGCATTTTGGTTATTGATCATCAAAATTATTTAAAAAACATTTTCATAGTTCTTTTAAAAGCTGAGAAACTAGGAAATTCCCCCAACAATTCATATTATCTTTTCATATTGCATTTATGATCAAAGGAACATCCTTTTAACCATTTGATCCAAAACAATTAAGCTATGCAGTTCTAATTTCTGTAGTTGGTATTTTGCAGGTCCCATGTCTTTCGCCGAGAAGATGGTGTTATCTGTATTTGGGGTGTGTATGTCTCATACAATTTTAATTTTCTTATACATCAACCATGAGGAAATTTTTTAATTTGACATTGAAGGCATTAACTACCGTTATTCTGCGTGCAGTTGCTGATCATATTATGGATGACAAGAAGAATCACAGATGACATTCCCGGATGGGGAGCCTTTTTTCATGGCCGTGTTGGTGATGGAAGTGTCAGTGTGAGTATTGTTATGTTTCTCTATTGAGATTTTGGAAATATAAACAATGATATTTATACTTGTTTAAAAGACATCTTAAATAAGAGAAATTCTTATGTTTTTACCATTCAGGCCGTTATTTATACACCATAAAAATTGTCACCATACACAGAAGCAAACATTATAAAATAAAGAAAAAAAACATTATATACCAAAAATAAAATATTGTCAATGAATATTTTTGTGTTCTCATGCAATAATGAGTTTAATATTATTACAAAATAGAGAAATGAACATTGCTACCATACATTGCTACGTGTCCATGCATATATGTGTTTAATACTACTCATTTTTTGTGTTCGACAATGTCTGTTTCTATGTTGTGTAATATTTTATTTCTCTGTTTCGTAATGTTTGCTTGTATGTTTGGGTGATTGTTAAGTATCTATTTTTTGGATATACAAATAACATATTTCTTATCATATTAAGTTTTTTTTTTATTTGCTCTAACTCATTAGCTATACGATACATCATGATGGTGAGATGTGTCACATGGTTAATGAGTAAGAACAAATAAAAATAATTGCTTCTAAAGCATGTGTTTGATGATATGATTGGTGTCGAGAAAAATTAGGATCCATCGTCGACTAATAGTTAAAAGACACGTTAGTGTGTTGAGTATCATGAATTTGAATAATTAACATATCTCTTAAAAATGTAAGATTATCACACCAAAAATTTGACCCATGTCTCCTGTGATGATAGGGAACAAGAAATAATCCTTATAATTATACAATATTGTAGGTTATGGCTGCTGTGTTATTGTTCATAATCCCGAACAAGAAACAAGAGGGGGAGAAGCTAATGGACTGGAACGAATGCAAGAAGTTACCATGGAACCTCATTCTGCTTCTGGGAGCTGGTTTTGCTATAGCTGATGGAGTCCAATCAAGTGGCCTAGCAGATGTGCTATCAAGAGCCTTAGATTTCTTAGAAGATGCTCCATACTTGGCCATTGTTCCTGCAGTTAGCCTAATGAGTAGCATCATTACTGAGTTCATCACTTCTAATGATGCAACTGCCACACTTCTCACCCCACTTTTGTATCACATAGCCAGGACTATGCATGTGCATCCCCTTCTTCTTATGGTCCCTGGAGCAGTGGCAACCGAGTTTGCCTTCTTGCTTCCAACTTCGACTCCATCAAATGTGGTTGGATTTGCCACCGGCCACATTGAAATCCAAGACATGCTGAAAGTTGGCGTGCCGCTTAAGGTTGCTGGGATTGCTGTTCTCTCACTTTTGATGCCAACACTAGGTATTATTGTGTATATGCTCTGGTTGATATGTTTTTTTGGTTAAAATCAATCTGATAATTGAAAATGGATTCTGACATCTAAGTTTTGGTGTTGCAGGAGCTGTTGTTTTTGGAACGAATGATACTATTAAGTGGATGCCAAAGACAAATTAACTCTCCTTGGTTTTGAATTTGATTTCTTCTCCAATTTCCACACTGCTTTATAAATTCAGGGAGTTGTCTGTCACTGACAATTTGACATAAAATTCCTTACGCAGGAGATAATCAACAGGCAAAGGAAGGGAGGATAGAAATATGTCTCTGCTTGTCGAATTTTCTTTTTGCTAGATAGAGGAAAATATTCTATTGTCAGTTTCTGTTGTAAATTGTATTCCTTTCTTCCACAATTTAACGAAGGGAGTTGCAAGGTTGTCAAAATGAGCCCGGTTTGCGAGTCCAGTTAAATGGACGGATTTTAAATGCAAAAAATAAGCTCATGAAAATTTAAAAAATAAATAGTCCAGCCCGTGGGCTAAACGGGCCAGCCTAACAGGCTCACAAGTTAGCCCGTGATTTTTTTTTTAAATACTAAAATTTTATAAGTTTCATTTTGAGTTCTAAATTTTATTTTGGAGTTTAAGAGTTTAGAGTTTAACTATTTGGACTTATAATTGAGCATATTTAACTATTTGTTATGCTTAACTACTTAACTATATTTATATTGTTATAGAGCTGAAGTGCTATGACATAAATATTGATAAATTTTATTCTTTCAATGAGTGTCTACGCCCTACAAGTTGATATATACTTTCAAATCTTGTTTATTATTGATTAATCTACGAGAAAGAGTTCAAATTATTTTTTTGATCAATAACATAATAATACTCACGTCAATGTTATATGTCGTCATTTAATAAATGAAAGTTGTATTAATTCATGAATCGATTTCAAATAGCATTTGATATCTTTTAAGCAAGATAGTTGAAGGAACAAAAAAGATAATATAATCTCGCAATCAACCATTTAAACTATTTATTTTTGATTAATTAATAGATAGACGATAAAAAATAGCTAAAAATGACAGCGCATACTTATTCACAACTTTGTATTTAAAACCACAAAAAATAGACCAAAATTATAATTTATTTTTTTTAAAAAAAAAAGTAGCTGGCGGGCTGGCCTGTTTAGGCCTGCGGATTGACCATAAACGAGCCAAATCTTAAAAAGAGACATAATTTTGGCCCGGCCCGTTTGACACCCCTAGGGAGTAGATAAACAGATTGAAGTTTGTCAGTGATTATTTCTCCCATAGATTTCTTTAAAAGTCATAATAAATGAGCTCACACAAAGTAGTAGACTACTACTACGCACCTTTATGCTTTGTTTTAGTGCGAAGAATAATAAACTCAAATTTTGCATGAAATGTGAAAAATTGAAAAGTTTGCCTCACTTAATTCACCATTAGCCCCATAACCCATATTGTTCATACCCAACTAATTATGTTTGGGCCATTTTGCCATGGTTTAAGCTCATTTGTATATGGCCCATGGCTATTTTTATATTGAGTCTTCTTTTTGTTATTTTAAAAGTCTTTTTAATATCTGTATATAATTGGATGACAGTATAAAACTTTTACGTTGTCTGTAACTACAAATTAATCTTTAATATATCCTCTATACAATATTTTTTGGCATAACTATTTAAAACAAAAAATAAGTTTATTGTCATATTGTGGCTGGAAATTTATTGTGTGGTAAAAAAGAATGTACAAAATTGTTGTGCTTTTCATTGTATACTAAAATGTGGTAGGTTATAGTAAATCTGTCAAGTCCCAACTTAGGACATGACCAGCTCACAAGAGACTAGTTCCCTTACGAAAGCCTTTAGGGACGCTCTTCGTAAAAACATGTACTTTTACTTTAATTCAAAAACAATAAAAACTTTCATTTTTCTGAATAAATTTAAAATCTCTTACAATAAACATAAATATACATGATAAAATACGCGATTGACTTGAAGATCCTGCCTGTATACAATTGGAGCACTCTAGATAAGACTCGATTACAAAATAAAAATAAGACTAACAATTCCTATAGATAGTTTCACCTCAAGGTGAACTGCTGACTCTTGGATTCTGACATCGTTGCACTGACCACAAACTCTATGCACTGTTACTCTGCTTGGTAACCTGCAACTGGAGGAGGAGGTTGAGGGGTGAGAACTCTAGGAAGAATCTTAGCGAAAGGCAGTCCGCATGGCGACATGAGACACTTCGAAAACATGACATGCTGATGCAATACATAATATATAACAAGCATACAACATTTCTATAATAATAAATAATTCATAAAAGCATTTGAAAACATAATTCAGTTAAGAGTTCTCTAGATAGACGTTCCGAGCATTATAGTTTTGCTTATGATGCATTATCCTTGACGGCTGACGCACTACTCAAGTACCTAGACCACGATAGTTGGGGATACATATCCTGAGACCATAGATTCCTGATAGTTAGTCTTGACATACTACTCAAGTATCTAGGCCATGAAAGTTGGAGATACACTATTTAAGTCCATAGATTTCTGATAGTTAGTCATAATCTACATGATACATGACACTAGATATCACAGACTGCCATGTCCGGGTTTCACGGTCCAGCCCTAAATCTATATGAATCATATTCTACTTTAAGATCATACAAGATATATCAGGTCAACGTAAGTTGTCCCTAACTAGTAGTTCCATCATAGATATACCTCCAATGAAAACAATTTTAAATATATAACATAACATGATAACATAATCATTTAACTGATACTGATAACATAACATGACTTAATATATTTATAAAATATTTTATCTTGAAAAAATAAAGGTAGACATATTTATTAAATATTTTATCTTGAAAAAATAAAGGTAGACTAAGATCTCATGCTTAGGAAAATTCCCAAGTAAGAGAGGTGCGTTACAATGAACAACTTAAATACCAACTCTTGTCCTAGTCAAGACATTTTCTTAACATAAATCTTCTCCCACCAAAATCTTTCCTTAACCGTGACCTTTTAAAGGTTTAACCAAAAATAACCAATTAAATAAAAGAACTCTTAATAATAACTAACTTTATAAAATAAAATACTAAGTTCTACCTCTTAAGATTTCATAAAACATGCATAAATAAAATAATTCTTAAAATAAATAAATAAATGACTTTACAAATAAATACATGGTTTAAAATAGACCGTGAAAAAAGTCACTCACATTAACATGGCTAACCACTAAAGAGCACGGAAGCTCCTGACACCCTAAGTGGAGGCACTGTTTTCCCATAAACAGAAAACGAAAGGGAGAAAAGAAATAAAAATAATTGAAGTGAAAAGTCATACAAAAGTGGAACCTCAAGCTCTGGAATAAATTAACAAGTTTAAACACTCAAGAGAAACTTTTATATATAGGGAGAGGAGAAGACCCCCTTCTATAGCTTTAATTGATGTGGGACTAATTCCCAAGGTGCTGTAGCGTGCCCAACACTCGTCTTGCGCAAAACACAACATGTCTCGTGCGAGATGAAGCTCACGAAAAGACATTCAACCACTGTGAACATCATCTCGCACGAGACACAATTCATCTTACGCGAGATGAAATCCCTGTGACTAGTGTCTCACACGAGACGTATCCCTTTTTTTTTGGGCAGTGACAAAATCGTTCAAAAAAAGAGATGATTTAAAAAAAAATGGGGGGGACATAAATTGGCAACAAAAGTGGCGATTTACTTTAAAAAAAAAAACAACCATAAATTACCAAAAGACAAGGTGATTTACATTGAAATGCAATAACAAAAAGTAAGGCCACTTAGGGTAATACCCATGACATGCCACATTTATTTTTTTTGTTTTTTGTTTTTAAAAAAAATAAGTAAATTACATGGATTTGTGGCGATTTGCCAGAAGCCGATTTCCTTTTTTTTTTTCCTGTAAATTTTCTCTTTCTTTAATGATTTATTAAAATCGACCACATTTCAATCACATTTATACAATTCCCACATTTCAAAAAATAAAAATAAAAATATATATATATATATATATATATATATATATATATATATATATCTGAATATGAGGTGGAAGTTTCCTCAATGTCCTTCAATGAGGTTTTTGGAAAATAAAGGTCAATTATAGTTTTTTTTTTCCTCCTCAAAGTCTTTTTGTTTTTGGATCAAGGTCAGAATGGATTATGGTTTTAAATAAAAATTAAATCATCTTTAATTTATATTTTAAGGCTTGGTTTGATACTTTTTCAAAGTTACTAAGCTCTATGAATTTTCTAAAAGTTACTTTTGAAAAGTTATAGTAATATTGTTTAGTAAAATAATGCAAAAGTTGTTCTTAATAAATAGAAATCTTAATAATGATGTTTGGTAAATATATCATTAAATAGTTTTTAAAATATATAAATAATTATAATAAATATAAATAATAAAAGATATTTTTATTTTAATGTTTCAATAATTATTAAATGACATAATTAAAATTTTATTAAATTTCAAGATTATTTATCAAACACGTGTTAACTTGCATCTTTTGAGAGAAGGAGCATCTCTTAAAAACTCATTTTTTTTACCAAAGCAAGGTTAAGCCCATCTTGTTTATGGGTATGGCCCATAGCTATTGGCTCTTGCCTTTACCTTGTGTGATATACATATAAATGGGAACCACTGGCACCGCGTAGATACTAGAAACTGCCACAAGTCCCACAACTTTGACGATAGAGAAAAAAGTTGACGGTTTCCGATTCACCATGAAACCCGCGTGCGTTGTCCTCCTCCTCTTGTTTGTTCTTTCCGCCTCCGAGGCTTCCCGGAAGGAAGGTTTGGTCGGCGGGTGGAGCCCCATCAAGGACATCAGCGATCCCCATGTGACGGAGATCGCGAATTTCGCCGTATCCGAATACGACAAGCGGTCTGGGGCCACGCTGAAGCTGGGCAAGGTCGTCAAGGGCGACACCCAGGTGGTGGCGGGCACCAATTACCGCCTCGTCCTCGCCGTTACTGACGGCGGTTCCTCCGTCGCTAGCAATTACGAGGCCATTGTGTGGGAGAAGCCGTGGGAGCACTTCAGGAACCTCACTTCCTTCACCCCCCTTCATGCTTGACGCTATTGCAGAGTCTAGCGTGTCTTTTGTTGTCTGTCTTATTTGCACCAATAAATCAAGTTTATTATGTTCCGAAAATGGGAATGAATTATGAATGAAGCTCAATAAATTTGTGATTATGCATTTTACAGCTTCTTAGCGCGATATAATTTTCTGCAAATTAATTATGCATTTTTTATTAGTTAAGTTCATTGGAGGTGTTTTTTTTCCTCTCTTTAGTAGCGATGAGGAAGTTTGATTGATTGAAGGACAAGGATGCCCACTCATGCTTGACGATTGGGCGAAGGGCGAAGGGCGAAGTCACGGGTCATATGCATTTACTCAATTTTGTCGTCTTTATTATTTGTCTTTTCGGTTCATTTATTTTGATTTTGCCTTTGATTTCGATATAATTTGGTTAATATATTTATTTTCTTGAGTTAATATTTCTTTTTATTGTTCCAGCTAGAGGTGTTATAAAATCAATCCGACTAAAAAATATAATTTACTGTTATTTGGATTGGATCGATTCAATCTTATCAAACTTTTAGCAGTTTAAATTGAATTGATTTAATTGATTTTTAATAAAAAAAATTTGTTTAGAATGTTATAAATCACAAATAACTCAAACCAATAAAATGAAAACATAACAATAAAAAAAATTAAATAACCCATTTTTATATGCATAAGATGATAGGTAAGTAAGAATAACAATTAAAATACTAAAATTATAAGATAAATTAACATTATTATAAATAAAAATATAAAAATAACAACATAAAATTATATAATATGATATGTTTAGATTGGATTAATTTTAAAAACTAAATTTAAAATTCAAAAGTGATTTTTAAAAAATAAGGTTCAATCAAATCTAAATTTTTGCAATTTTGATCAACTTTTGATTTTTTTTTATCGATTTAACGATTTTAATTAGATTTGATTGCATTTGAACCCCCTTAGTATCAATCCAATACCTTTCCTTTCTTTACTGTATTATTATAGATTATAGATTGATATATTATATTATTTTCTTTGCTTTTATGGTCAACGAGTTTAATATCAAAATGACTAGTAGCTGGTGGATCACCTCAAACTAGTCTTTTTCTTTTTCTTCATCGTAATATTGGTAGGTTATCTAGTGTGCACCCAATTTACATGTACATTTAATGTGCACCTTGTGTCTATAGTGTGAGCTTCATTTTGGACTATTGAATGTGGTGGTAACTTGATCTAATGATTGTAATGGATGGAGGTTGTCTATTGTGGATAGTGATGTAGGTGGACATCCCATTTTGTAATGGGTGAATAGGTTGCAGTGAGTTTGCATTACGATGGTAATTGAACATTTATTCAGGTTGAACTACAATAGTTTGTATAAGTTCATCTGAAGTAAAATTGAAGAATTTTGTAATTTTTTTTTCAAATTATCAATCATTTTCACATTTCGTTTTGGTTATTGTTACTTTCACTTTTAATTTTATATGGAGAGATATAATTAGTGGTTCACTTAGTTTGCACTATACGGTGGTGATTGAACCTTCCTTGGGGTTGAACTACAAAGATGTATAGGTTCATCCAAACTGTAATTGAACAATTTAGCGATTTTTTTATAAAATTATCCATCATTTTGACATGTCATTTTGGTTAATGGTATCTTAAATTATTTTTATGGAGAGATATAGAATAATAGGTCATTGACTTTATAGTATCTAGACTGAAGCCTCATCTGGTTTGAACTACAAAGTTGTATCAGTTTATCATAATTTTAATTGAATAGTGTAGTAAAAAATTTGTTGTCTGAATTATATGTGATTATGAGATGTTACTGTGTGTAGTATTCACTACAAGAAAACAACTTATAACCGTCGGCGTTACCGTTGAAAATTTGCACAGTTACCATCGGCTTTACCGTCGGTCGTCGGGCCAGCGGTAAAGTGCTCGATGGTAATAGATTTACTGTCGAGTAACAATAACCGACGGTAATTACGGCCAGAATAAACAGACGAAAACCAGTTTACATGTGAGTACATTTGAACTGGTTTACCGTTGGTTCATGGCGACAGTAAAGGTAATATTTCATTCCTATACCACCGTCGGTCACTACCGGCGTTAAAGATATTACTATTTTATCCCTTCACCGTCGGTTAGAACCAATGGTAAATATATTAGTATTTTATTCGTTCAGTTATTGTTGGTACGTAGCAATGATAAAGATAATAATATTTTATTCCTTTACCACTGTCGGGCGCCATCGAAGATAAAGATATTACTATTTTATTCCTTTACCGTCAGCTAGAATCGACGGTAGATATATTAATATTTTATTCGTTCAGTTATCGTTGGTACATAGCAATGGTAAAGATAATAACATTTTATTCTTTTACTGTCGGTAAGTTTTTTGAAGCCGACGGTAAATATATATTTTATTGTCTAAATATTAATATTTTAATTCCATTACCGTCAGTTGTTGTCTGTCGATATCTTTCAGCCTAACCATTGGTTATAACTGACGGTAATAATTAAATATTTTAAAAAAACATAATTTTAATTAAAATTTTATTATTTATTTTAATTNAATATCTATATATTATCACTATAAAAAGAATTTTACACTATAAGTTAGATTAATTTTAAGCATCACCGTCTGAATTAGCTATTTGAATATGGATATTACGTGAAAGAAGAAATGTCGACATATTGAGCTGCATACAAAATGAAAGGAATTAAAAAAAAATCCAAAATCAAATAGGAGAATTAGAGAGCTAATGGGGCTTAGGATATAGAAGATTTTTGTTGAATAGTTTCGGAGTTAAAAAGTTAACAGTTGCTTTACAGAAAGCAAGTAGTGTCATTTTTGTTCACTCAATTTCTTCCTCTTTTTACTATGTTCTATCTAATACTCTTGGTGTGTGTTTTCTTATATAAATTTGGTAAAAGGCCAAAGCATTACTGGTAATGTTAAATGTGTTTTTTGAATAGATTATAGCTTATTTATATAAGATAATATATATATATATATATATATAAAAGCATGGCAATTATAGCAAACTTAACAAACGATTGACAAAGTGGTTCAACAAAGTCGTCCCCACATATACATCATTGCATGCTTTGATTCATTACATAGTTAAAAATGCAAATAATATAACATTAAGACTAATGGAATACTACTCCATTTAGTCAGTACAAAATATTAACACGGCAGACGATAAAGATCTTGCTGTTGTCCAGAGGATCCGGTCTTTAATCCTCCTTGGGGTCCTTCGAGGAGTCTTCTTCATCCTCAGGGTCTTCCTCGTCTAAGTCCCCATCATGAAAGTCCTCCTCCTCGTCAGTCTCCCACCTCGATTCAGGTATGTTGAGCAACCATCGCTGACTGATGTGTAGCGTAGAGGGTCCTGCCTCAGCATCGTGGATCCACGAGGCTATCTGGCGTTTGATCACAGGGGTGACCTGCTTCCTTGCGGTCTGTCGAGTGCATAGACCAAGATACTCGGGTGGGGATACCACGTCGGTGACCGAATTTGGGTCCATTTCCACGTCTTTGTCGTAGGGTGCAGGCTCGTCCTCCTCAATGACAATGAGAGCGGAGAGATGGACGCCTAGAGCCATAGGTGGATTTGGGGAGGGAGCAAGTGCTAGCGGAGGAGTGCTCGGGGCATCAGTAGGCAGGTAAGGGAAGGTCTCCGTGATGATCCCCGTGACCGGGTCAGTCCACAGGCTCACGCTTAGGATCCTGATCCCGTTGTTCGTCAGGATGCTCGCCATCTAGTTTACTAATCATATAGAAATTTATATTTAATAACTAATTAAATATTTGTGTAATTAATACTAAACTATTAAAATAAGACAATTAAGCAATTAAATTCTATAAGACAATAATAGTAATAACAAAATAAATTTAATATTTAAAATGTTCAAATAATTACAAATCACAGCTAGTCTGACGATGAAAGGTAAACATTATCATCGCCGTTTTTAGAATTTAGCTGGTTATCAAAATCTTTTTCTTCTTCTTCCCCATCATTGTCGGCATCACCGGTTGAATGCTGATAGAGGTTAGAAAGTTGAAGTATTTTTGATTCGTCCTTTATTGCTAACAATGTGTTCATATTTGTTGTCTGAACAACTATTGTTGCGAGGATTGAGTCCGACACTTGATACGGTTGATTATATGATGATTGCTCTGCTGATTGCATGCCATCCGACTCAATACGAGCACTTGGTTTGCTTTTGATCACAACTTTCCAACTTGATTGAGTAGCTCCTTGATAGCTAGTGTAATAAACTTGTTTGACTCTTTCAACAACGATGAATGGGTCATACCGTATATACCGCCTTGCAGGTTTAATCTCAGTAACGTTGTAATTCGGACGAGTTCATGTTCTATTTGGGGAAGAATCGTACCAATCACAGCAGAAAAGTCCAACATGAGTAAATCAACATTGTGTGCCTATTCTAACAAATGCCTAATAACATAGTGGTAGACTCGTACCAATGTCTAGCATTGCCTTGAAATGAGTAATGTTTGTTGTTTTCATCTTCCTATTGGAACTCATAAGATCTACATGCTTCTCGTTATGCATATAATGATTGTGTTTATTGTTAAATGAGTAAACACACCATAACCCTTTGCTTTTATTAATGCAAATGCACATTTTAGCCTCACAACCACATCACGTAATTATCCTACGGGTTCGCTTTCGATTGGTCTTCTTTAGCCATTTGCAGTCTCGCATTCCTTCTTTGCTACACACAAATCTGTACCAAACAATTTCTCCACTTCAGTTTTTCACGCTTCGACTTCTCCTAGCACCAAATCCATGATAGCGAGCAAAGTCATTGTAAAACTTAAATGCGCCATCAACACTTCTAAACTCCAACTTCAATATATCAGTTGATGTTAACGACTGAAACATCACTTTAGAACTTGCAGAATCGTTCCTATCTACATTCTCACCCAAGTATGATTGTACATCCTCACTAACTAACCATTCTTCAAGGGCAACACCATCATCACTAATAGACCATTCCTCAATCTCAGCTTGCACACCACCACCAATGCTAATTGACGGTTCTTTATTCTCCACCTGCTCATCTACATATTCACTAACAGATCACCCTTCAATCTCCACATGCTCACCTCCACCATCACTAACATACCATTCTTCAATCTCTGCCTCCTGACATCCAGTATAACTAAACGAACAATCCTCATTCACCGCTTGCTCACCTTCACTACCACCACTAATAGACCATTCTTCAATATCCTATAACATAATAACCACAAAATGTGGTAAATTATATCACAAAATATACAATTAACAAAACAAAATATGTATTCATTATACAAATTACCTTTGACATGAATTTGAATGAATTGTTGGAGCATGAACCTTCTAACCCATATTTGTCAATATCCATGATTGAATAACAGGGTCTGTTCCAACAAATAAATTTTTGCAGCATCAAAACACAAGTTATAGGACTTAATCCCCCTCCCACCATCACAAAAACAATAAAAAATATTAAAGTTGCAAACAAATTGTTTAACATAATCTGAAACTATGCATTTCTTCATAGTTGTTACCTGATTTGAAAGTGTATTCTCAATCATAGATCCTTTGTGGCCAAATGAGCATTTACTCAACCAAATTTTTAGCCGGTACAAATGAGCACAATGAACTTCAATTTTACAACTGATTCAGTGACAACAAAAGGATGAACTGAGCATAGTAAAAATGGGTTTGTAGCAAGGAATTATCTAACATAGAGCATACTTGTATTAAAACCAAAGGGGTAACGATTTTTCTCCTCAATTGATATACACCAATATTAGATATTAAAACACTTCTAGCACATTCACACATTGGCTCACTAATTTCAGCAAGCATAAGACATGCATTTAACTCTGATTATTCAAAATAATCAAACTAAAAAATCATTAATTAACCACCAACAACAAAAAAAATTAATCAACAAGGCTTTACCAGATGATATTGTCGTATGCTTAACGGTGCTTAACACGGAGATGAACGCGTCACAGGCACTCACTCACAGGGGCACGGCGGAGCGACATCGACAAACACACCACGCCAAAGCCCAAAGTCGGTTGACGAGGGAGAAAAAATGGAGGTCAAAATCCCCTCTTCTTTGCTGCTGCCATGGACGAAGTAAAGGGACGACGAGAGGGCTTCGACGGGAACGACCACCAGGCTAACAGTGAGAGACGAAAAGAAAGGTTTTCAATCTTGGGAGTTGAACACCAACACCAACAGATCTCAACTTCAGTTTAAAGGCTATTTAGGACTTTACACACAAGGTTATTCTTGTCTCTTTGAAACATTATTTAATGTTATTAACAACGTAACCTACACATGCTTGTCTCAAGTGGGTGCACATTTAATATTCTCTTCTAGTAGATGCACATCGGATAACCTGCCCGTAATATTAGTCTAAATAGTCTCCTCATTATCATTATCTTGATTGGGCCCTGTGATAACCCCCAAAAAAAAAGGAGGGCGTTTCGCGCAAGACACGGGATGAATCTCGCGCGAGATGATATATAAGAAAGACGGAGATAGTTTTTGGAGCTCATCTTGTGCGAGATGATGTTCACGCGGGTCATCTCGCACGAGACGAATACGAGAATTAGTTCCAAGGGCTTGAGAGATCAAACTTTTGTGAGACTTTTCACTTCAGTTATATTTTATTTTTTTCCCCCTCGTCTTCTTTTCGTGGGGAAGCAATGCCTCTATGTAGGGTGTCAGGAGCTCCCAGCTTAGTGCTCCTTAGCATTCAACCATTTCAGGTGAGTAACTTTTTTCACGGTCTATTTTAGACCATTGTTATTTTTAAAAGTCATTTATTTATTTATTTTATTTTTATTTTATTCATGCATGTTTTATAAAATCCTAGGAGGTGGAATTTATTATTTTAATTACACATTTATGAAGTTAGTTATTCTTTTATTTAGTTATATATTTTCTCATGATTATTTATTTAGAAGATCTTTATTTATGAGATGGATATTTACGAAGTTATTTTTAGAAAATCATGAAACTATTTTTAAAACTACATGAGATCACATTTATTGCATTAAATATATTCATATTGTGTGTGTATGATTAGTATTAAATGATATAGATACTCATACTATTTAGTTAAACCCTTAATAAAAGATAATGGTTAAGAAAAAATTCTGGTGGGAGAAGACTTATGTTAAGGAAAATGTCCTGGCTAAGGACAATACTTGATACTTATGATGTTCATTGTGACGCACTTCTCTTACTTGAGAACCTCCTAAGCATGAGATCTTAATCTACCTTTATTTTTTCAAAATAAAATACTTAAGGATATTAAGTCATGTTATGAAAAGGATTATGTTGTGATAATCATGTTATGTACTTGAAACTGTTTTCTTGGGAGTATATCCAGGATAGAGCTGTAGGTCAGCGATAACCTACGTTGACCATGGTATACCTTGTACGTTCATAAAGTAGAATAGGATTCATGTAGATTTAGGGGCAAGACCGTAATGCCCGGACATGGCAGCCCATGATGCCTAGTGTCATGTATCATGTCATGTAGATTAGGGCAAAATCGTAAAGCCCAGACATTCAAGAACAGCTAAATCGTGATGCTCAGAATGTCTATCTAGAAAACTCTCCACTTGTTTATGTTCTTAAAATGTTTTAATATTATAATTATCATTATTATATAAACGTTTTGATGACTATTATATATATATATATATGTATGTATGTATGCATGTATGTATGTATGTATTGCATATGCATGTCATGATTACAAATTATCCCATGTCACTGTGGGGTTTGTCATTCACTGAGCGATGACTCACCCCTTAACAACACTTTTTAGATATTATTGATGAAGACGTGTCGCTCGTTCAATATATCTCAGCAGTTTGGACTCTTGGTGAACTTCATGTAGTCTTGAAGTATTCTTCAGTTATTTCAGTCTTTAGGATAGTTTATATTCATGTCAGTTTTTAGAGTGCTCTAGTGGACTACAAACAGAGTGTAGTGTATTTTGAATTATATATATTTCGTATCTTATAAAGGATCTTTTAATTATATTATATTGTGATTTTATATTTTATTTAAAAGTATTTCCTTTTTATTTATAAAAGTTGTGCATTTTTCATGATTAGCACGCTAGGAGGCGCACGCTAGGAGGCTTTCGTAAGGGAACTAGTCCTTTGCGTGCCAGTAACGATTTCTAAGGTCGTTACAGTTAGTATTAGAGCTAGGTTTTCTTGTGAGTCATTGGAGCAAGTGTCCTGAAGTAGGATCACGACTGTGTAAATGGAATGACCACTATTTGCACAAGACGTGATGTTACCCGAGGCCTTTAGGAAGTCAGTCATGTCTAGGAACAATTTGTTGAGCTTAAGACCAAGTAGTGATTTCAGTGTCTTATTTCATACTCTCATATGATTTTCTTATTCCTTCCTCAAGAAAATCATGGTTGTCCCGTATCCAGGCTGCATCCCCCGCAGACGCAATGCTAGTATGTCAGGCACGTGCAGTCGTTTAGCAGCCATGGAGTGAGCCATAACCATGTTGGCGAATATGCTCGTCGCTCAGCTTCAGATGGGAATTTAGCAGAATAATCAGGAGGCAGCCATTGTCGAACACTTCAGAAACTTGGGACTGCGAAGGTTTACAGGGAGGCTTACAGATAAGGATCCTTTGGAGTTCCTTGCGAAGACAGAGAAGGTGACTGTGATTCTCCATGTCTCATCGGAGAAGGCAGCAGAGTTGGTAGGCTTCTAGCTGGGAGGTCAGGCCAACCTATGGTTCAGAGAGTTCAAGGCGGATAAGAAGCATGGACCACGTCCAACGTGGGAAGAGTTTTCTACAGCATTTCTAGAATGTTTCCTTCCTTCAAGTAAGATCGATAAGATGGCGAACGAGTTTCTCCAGTTGAAGATGATGCCGGGTATGTCAGTTACCGAGTATGATGAGTGATTCATGTATTTGTCTTAGGCGGTGATAGGTNGGTTTTTGTCGTCTTCTGGGAATTGGAAATACAATGTTGTTCTTAGGTATTGTTAATTAAACAATGAGTTAGTGGATTCATCATTTTTACTGGAAAGTTTGAAAAGACTTGGAGTTGTAAAATAAGCGATAAACTGAAACGAGTTTGAAAACAGTAGAGAAAGATGTTGGGATTTAATTCGTAATACAACTTTTATATATCCAATAGTTCCATGCATATGTGCTATCAAATTCTTGATTTCCTCACAGTAGTTCTTATATTAAATCATCTATGTCTAGCATGATAAGATCATTTGGTTCCCGTTGCTACTTGTCGATGTCTCGCACAATTAACAAAACGAACCGTAATAGCTTCGGGTGTTAAAATGACCAATAAACCTAACTCTATTTCTAGCAATTAGGAATATTAGATGATTTGACCTAGATACAATTCAACGATGTAGTTTTCACTCACAAAATCAACTCTCAAATCAAGTTTTAGATAACTAAGCTAAAACAAGCATTAAGTTCAAGATCAATTCATTTAAATCATGGAATATTATAGATCCATACACAAAGAAGTTAAGATGCATACATTCAGGCTATAAAACTCATCAAATCCCAACAATAGGAAGGTTAGCTATCTATAGCCATGGATGTTTTCTAGCTTATAAGAAGAAATCAACGAAAGCAAGACGATCAACGAGCGACAACGGTGCATTTCCACTCCACGGTGTGTATCGACCTTCGGAATCTCTTCCTTTTGCTTCTTGGACGAGGACTGGTTCTCCTTTCTTTCCTTTTCTCTTTCCAAACGCAGAATTCCCTCCTTCAAAGGAAACCACTTTCCTTTTATAATAAACTTAACGAACAGGCCACTGAGTGAGTCGAATGGGACGCTGAGCAGCCAGAGAGTAAATTTTGGCCCTCTGTTGCATTAAAGGGGTCGCTCCTCTTTTTCCTTTAATTCTTCTTGCTTTGTGCCCTTTAGCTCCAAACATCATTTCTATATAAAAAATTTGACATAAAAGTCATCATTTGACACATATAATATCCATTCTTAACATTTTAACATTAAGAAACGAAAATGGGAGAGTTTGCTAAAGAATCCTCATTAATTACTCAATATAAGTGTCCATTTAGATTCTAAAATTAGCAAAATATGACTTATCAGCAGCAAAGGTCAATCATTTTGTCAAGGGATTAACCACAGAGTATCGCATCGATCTATCAGCACACGTGAACACCATGTCATATGCAGAGCTTGTGGACGTTGCACTTCGTGTCGAGGCTAGCTTGACTGAGGGCAGTGGAGTTACCCCGTCTGGGAAGAAGACAAAGGTGCAGGGTTCCTTCTCAGGCAGTTTCAGGAGTCAGGAGCAACACAGCCAGTATGGATTGCCATCAGGACGGGCTGCTTTCTCAGAGCCCACTCTGATGTGCCTGCCACCGTCGCAGACTCGGTCAGGAGGTAGCATGCAGTTTAGTTCACAAGGGTCTGAACATTCGGATCATACCAGACCCTAGTGTCAGACTTATGACAAGGCCCATTCAGATATTTGCAGAAAGGGGACAAGGGAGTGCTTCAGCTATGTCCAATAAGGTCATGTCAAGAGAGATTGTCTGCTTCTAGTAGAGTTGAGTCAAGGTTCTGTTTAACTGTAGGTTTCCGTCCAAACTTTTTGGCTAGCACTACAGAATAGTAACACAATGCAAGCCAGTAGAAACAGCCAAGGCATAGGACCAGGTAACCAAGGAGCAAGCCAGGGCACTGGAGGCATCCCGCGCTCTATTGCTTAACTCGTCAGAATGAGTAGCCAGCGAACGTCACGCTGTTAGGTATATCTCAGTCACGTATTCCATGTCAGCCTCCCTCATGCCAATTGTATGTCATATATGCATGTGTATGCCCATGTATGATTTCATGTATGATTATGTGCCAATATGTTATAGTTTCATGCATGTCCATCTATGCCATGTTATGTTATGTGCAGCCACGTTTTATGCGATGTTAGAGTCATATGACATTTGGGGACCAAATGTCTTAAGGGGGAAGATTGTCACAACCCAAAAAAAAGGAGAGCGTTTCGCGCGAGACACAGGATGCATCTCGCGCAAGACAATAGACAAGAAAGGCATAGATAGTTTCTGGAGCTCATCTCGCACGAGATGATGTTCAGGTGGAGTCATCTCGCGCGAGACAAGTGCGGGAATTAGTCCCACATCAATTAGTGCTATAGAATGAGGTCTCCCCATTCCCCTATATATAAAGGCTTCTTGTGAGTGTTTAGACTTGCTAATTCACTCCAAGAGCTTGAGAGGTCACACTTTTGTGAGACTTTTCACTTCAGTTATATTTTATTTTTTTCTTCCTCTCGTCTTCCTTTTGTGGGGAAGCAGTGCCTCCACGTGGAGTGTCATGAGCTCCTACCTTAATGCTCCTTAGCATTCAGCCATTTCAGGTGAGTGACTTTCTTCACGGTCTATTTTAGACCATATAGTTATTTTTAAAAGTCATTTATTTATTTTATTTATGCATGTTTTATAAAATCTTAGGAGGTGAAATTTATTATTTTAATTACGTGTTTGTGAAGTTAGTTATTCTTTTATTTAGTTAGATATTCTCTCATTATTATTTATTTAAAGATCTTTATTTATGAGATAGATATTTGCAAAGTTATTTTTAGAAAATCATGAAACTATTTTTAGAACTACATGAAACCACATTTATTGCATTAAATATATTCATGTTGTGTGTGTATGATTAGCATTAAATGATATAGATACTCATACTATTTAGTTAAACCCTTAATAAAAGATAATGGTTAAGAAAATATTCTGGTAGGAGAAGACTTATGTTAATAAAATGTTCTGACTAAGGACACGACTCAATACTTAAGATGTTTATTGCGATGCACTTCTCTTACCTGGGAACCTCCCTAAGCATGAGATCTTAATTTACCTTTATTTTTCCAAAATAAAATACTTAAGGATATTAAGTCATGTTATGATAAGGATTATGTTGTGATAATCATGTTATGTACTTGAAACTGTTTTCATGGGAGTATATCTATGATAGAACTGTAAGTCAGCGACAACCTATGTTGACCCTGATATACCTTGTACGATTATAAAGTAGAATAAGATTCATGTAGATTTAGGGGCAAGTAAAGTCTGGACATGACAACCCGTGATGCCCGGTGTCATGTATCATGTCATGTAGATTAGGGCAAGACCGTAAAGCCCGGACATTCAGGAACATCTAAAACGTGATGCTCGAATGTCTATTTAGAGAACTGCCTTGTTTATGTTCTTAAAATGTTTTAATATTATAATTATCATTATTATATAAACGTTTTCATGATTGATATATATATATATGTATGTATGTATTGCATATGTATGTCATGGTTACGAACTGTCCGATGTCGCCGTGGGGTTTGTCATTCATGACTCACTCCTCATCAATCCTTTTTCAGATACCGTTGACGACGATGCGCTGCTCGTTCAATAAATCTCAGCAGTTTGAACTCTTGGTGAGCTTCATGTTATCATGAAGTATTCTTCAGTTATTTGTCTTTAGGATAGTTTATATTCATGCCAGTCTTTAGAGTGCTCAAGTAGATTACAAGCAGAGTGTAGCGTATTTTGAATTATATATATTTTGTATCTCGTAAAGAATCTTTTTATTATATTATATTGTGATATTTAAATTTTATTTAAAAATATTTTTTTATTTATAATAATTGCACGTTTTTTTTATAGTTAGCACGTTATGAGATTTTCGTAAAAAAAACTAGTTTCATCACGTTGGAAGAAAAATAGAAAACCAACTAAAACCATAAACACTGACAATAATTGCCCACGTTGAGTTCCCGAGGAATGAAGAACAAAGGCCCATGAACTCCCCCATACTACCTACCACAAAAATAAGGGAGTTTTCGACCATAAAAAAGAAGTAAATAAATGGAGACCCCGCATTAAGCAAATCCAACACGGTCCGTTACTGGTATCTCACTTGCCAATCCAAACTTGGCCATGTAATCACGACCGAAAAAAGCGAAGTTCACGTAATGATAAATACTATAAAGCCGAAAACTATTCATTATAGTAAATGCCGCTGGCCGGCAGTTTGGTTTGGTTAATAAACATTTTTGTTTTTGGTACAACATTGTTCTTTTATATGGGATTGACGGGTTAGTTTTTGGTTTTTTTTAAATAGTCAAGTAGTATTATTTTAAATAATCCTTAAACAAGTTAATTATGATATGGAGTAAAAATTAACCAGTTTAATATTTATAAAATACAAACACTAATTTATCACTTCTTTAAGTTAAGAGACTAATCTAAAGACATAAATAAAATTTAAGGATAAAATAAAATATTAACCTTAAATTAAATTAAAGAAACAAAAAGAATATTTTTGGGCCTTTTAATTGAGATTTGGTTGTGGGGTTAGGCGAAGAACGGAAAAAGAGAGGAAAAGGTGCATAGGACAAAAAGGTAATAAAGAAAATAATATTGTTGGTCGAGAGAAGTTGAAGTTGCAGAATACAACCCAGAGTTAGGTGCTGGACGGATGTGGATGTTAGCGTGACTGAACAGTAGAATCAATCGGAAACCCTAATCAATAAAATCAAACTAGAGCGAGAAAGAAAAGAGAGAGAATAGGACTGTGCGCGTCCAAACCTGGCGGGGCCAGGAGGGGCTCTTCGCCGGAGGTGGTGGTTCTTTCGGAGCCACCGCCTCCGGATTCGCCTAAGGTGAAGAGCCTCTTTAAAAGCAAGCCCCGCACACCTGCTGACATCGTTCGCCACACGAGAGATCTACTCCGATCCCTCGAACGCTCTCCAGACACACCACGCGATCCCAAGCGCGATGACAAGGTCTTCTCATCATTTTTTATTTTATTTTTCCTTTTCCTTATTTGTTATGTTTTCACATTCCACTTCGCCAATGTGCTTTCATTCGTTAACTCCACCGTCTACTTCATATGCATATTCCATTGTATCTATGATACTGCTACTTCTGTAATATCAAAATTGAAGTTATCGTACTGCTGAAAGGTTCATTCTGAGTGAATTTTTTGTGCTATATGTTGTTTATGTTTGGTCTTAGCTGCATAAGCCGGCAATGCTGCCTATTACCATTTGATGGCTTTTAACGTGATGTATCTAACGGCAGATATTGGAGTTATCAAAAAAAATCAGGGAGATGAAGACGATCCTTTATGGAGACAGTGAATCTGAACCTGTCGCTGAAACTTGTACTCAGTTGACTCAGGAGTTCTTTAATGAGAACACTTTGCGACTACTTATCAAGTGTCTTCCCAAATTGAATTTGGAGGTAATTAGGAACTTTTCAAGAGCGAGATCAGATATTTACGGTTCAGTAAATTAGACGTTGGATTGCCAATACCGTGCATTTTTATATTTTTGCGCCTTTTGTAGGATGAATACTTTTATGAAGATGTTTAGTGGTTTTTAGTGTTTGGGAGATGGGTGGAATTCGGACACGAATTCTTGATGCTTTACTGGGATTGTTAGATGTTGTCTTATGTTGAGACTGGCGGCTTTTGCAGGCCAGAAAAGATGCTACTCAAGTGGTTGCAAATTTACAGAGGCAACAGGTTCAGTCTAAGTTGATTGCGTCTGATTACTTGGAGAAAAATATGGATCTTATGGATATTCTGATATCTGGGTAAGGAACCGTTGGATGAACGCTTTGGTTTCTTAATGTTTGTTAGCAGGCATTCTAGTCTGTAGGTCCCCCTGGGCCCAGCTTGACCAAATGAATTGAAATCTAAATTTATTTTCTTAACAGCAGTTAGTTTCAATTTAAGGTTACTTATTGCCTTGTGACCTAGTGGTTGCAAGTTCTCGTTGCAGAAATTGCCTTTTCATTGGCACAAGTAAGGCTGCTTACTTCTGACCCTACACAAACACAATGGTGGAAACTGCATACTGTGCTTCCCATTTAATAGCAGTTGATTTTAGTTTCTCGGAAGTAGACTTTGTGAAACAATTACTCTTGATTGCCAAATTTTGTGTATTTTCGGTGAAAGTTGGTCATGTGTTCAAATCTTACTATATGCGTATGAGTTGTTCTGTTTTTCTTACTGCACTTGTTGTGAAATTATGCTGTCCATTATGTTGGTTCTAGTACTATGCTATTGACTAATCACTGTCTCCTTTTAGCTATGAAAGCACCGACATGGCTTTACACTATGGTACAATGCTGAGGGAGTGCATAAGACACCAGATTGTTGCAAAGTAAGGAAAAAGGAGCAGACAATTTCATTTTTGTTTTGTTTTTTTTTTTTTTTTGTTTTCTGTAATTTAATGCTTAAAGTTATTAAAGGTGACAACTGGAATTGGTTCCTGTAATCCCATATAATTGCATCTCTCTCATAGATTTATGTCCATTCCCAAATAAGATGGGTATTGTGTTGGAAGCTCATAAAAAAACCCAAAGAAGTAGAAAAATAAAAGAGTAGTCTTGGCATGATATTTCTTTCTAGCACAACTTTTATGATTTGTGATGTTGTTATTCATTCGTCTTGGTTTTATATCAGATATGTTCTAGACTCACCTCATATGAAGAATTTTTTTGATTACATTCAACTTCCAAATTTTGACGTAGCTGCAGATGCTGCAGCAACTTTTAAGGTATGTTTTTATCATTTGGAAGCATGTACATTCCAAAAACAAATTTGAATGACATATCATGTCGTTTTATTTTAGGAACTCTTGACAAGACATAAATCCACTGTGGCTGAATTTCTTTCCAACAATTATGAATGGGTAGGTTCCCCTTCCCCTCTCAACTTAAGTAGAAACTATCACTTTTTTCTTCCTTTTGCATCTTTCTATTGCTTGTTTATGTTATAATCATGTGACTGCCGCCTGTCAGTTTATCTTGATGTGCTTTATTTTGTACCTGTCCTTTTCTTTTAACAAACCGTTGCTTATTGTCTTTGATTTGATTCTTTCAGTTTTTTGCTGAATATAACTCTAAGCTGTTGGAATCTTCCAATTATATCACCAGACGTCAAGCTGTGAAGGTATGATATATAGTTCTGGCACTCGTCATAGTAAGAATATTGAATGAAACTAGAATACAAGTTGTCTGGGCTTCACAGATTCTCCCCTTGAAAATGTCACTTTGGGTTTTATGAAATCTTAACTTGTTTGTCTATACTATGTTTGTATTTAATTTGAGCAATTCATGTGAACAATGAACAAGCCATCACAAGCAGTTAGTAATTAGGATTACCTTGCTTTTGCAGCGATTGCTTTATTTTTCTCCCCTTGCAGAAGTTACGATTCAATGCACTATTGTTGCTGCTTTTTATTGTATTGTTTCATGTTGCATTGATGTATATATATTTAATTGTTTTTCTTTCTCTTTTACAGTTGTTGGGAGATATGTTACTTGATCGGTCGAATTCAGCTGTAATGACGCGTTATGTCAGCTCCAGAGATAACCTGAGGATTTTAATGAATCTTCTAAGAGTACGGTCCTGTGTAAATCTTGATGATATGCCCTGTGACCTACTTTCCTGCTGCCTCACTTATGCCCTCCCCCACCGCCAATAAAAATGAAAGTAAAAAAGATTATATGAACTTCAAATACATCTCTTATATGGATGTAGGTTTATTCAATTGCTGTTTTTAATGTGGGAAGATGTTTCAGTTCTGTCAAAATACTTAGGCCTTCACCCTGTTGTTAGTTTCCGGGCCTTGTCTAGGATTACTAGTCACTGATATATTCGATATTGAGTTTCTGATGACTATGTACATTTTAATGTTGAGCAGAAAGTTCAGAATTTAGATATATGTTTGTACAGGCATTTAATGGGTGATTGGTGATATCTTTCTGCAGGAGTCAAGCAAGAGTATACAAGTGGAAGCATTTCACGTTTTCAAGGTACTTGTATTATAGAACACATTTTGAAGTGGTTATTCTTAACCTTAATGTTTCTAAGTTTTGCTTCTCTGTATTGATGTGCGCTTCTCATACCAGCTATTTGCTGCTAACCAAAATAAACCAGCTGATATCGTCGGCATACTCGTTACAAACAGAAGCAAGCTTCTGAGATTATTGGGTGACTTAAAACTGGATAAAGGTAAGGAACTGATGCCTATTTCTTAGGAGTTTACTTATTTTTATGGCATCATGTTTCCCTGATCACATATACTGGGATTGTGCAGAGAATGAACAATTTGAAGCAGACAAAGCTCAAGTAATGAAGGAAATTGCCGCTCTTGAACCTAGGGACCGCCCTTGAGCTTTAGATTGTGTCAAGTAGCAAGTTGTGCTGCGGCATTTATTGAATTGTCTCTTGCTGTAGTTATAGTAGTCCTCATCAACATGAGACAAACATTTCACACAAGTTTCAGTGCTTCCATTCTCTAATTTTTATTTCCTATCTGTATATTAGTAGATAAATAAATTGCTAAAACGAGCTACGGATAGTACATGGCATTCCTGGGGTTAGAAAGGTTTGCCCAGCAATTCTTCAGTTTATTAATTGTTGGAGTTCATGCAAGATTCTGACCGTATACAAGTTGTTTGACTGATTTGTGTTACACTACCTGCTCAAACTAGTTCTGGTCATTTGGCCATTTTTTTTGAGGTCCAAGCTTGCCTTTTGCTATGAAACAAACGTCTGTATGTTGGTGCAGCTGTTCCGTAGGTGAATTAATTTGAATAAGTTATGTACCCACGCGAACCATGGATCACTTTTTTTTTTTTTTTGTTTCTTTTGGGTTAGAGAATGGTGGAGTTCAAATGGGATATGCTCGAAACAATGCTCCATTTCCATTCCCAATTAAGGAACTTCCCTAAATCCAATATCCAATTCAAGAGATACACGCATGCAAAACTTCTCAGACCAGAGAATAGAAATTCTGCTACAAACAAGCACCAAAAAAATAAAGGTAGTTTGGCTCTACCTTTTTTTCACAACAAAATTGGGGGTAGATACCTTGTTCTTTTTGGTTGACTGGAAGCTGCAATAAACAAACAAAAGAAAATGACAGGTGGTGGTGCCAAATTGTCCTTATATAAAGTGAGACGTGTATACCATTAAATCATGTAGTGGGACTTAAATAATTTCTCGCATTCTCACTTTACAGGGGAAAAAATTCGAGGATGTAAATGGTATATGTTGTCACGGGGATATGTTGGTGTACAAGTTACAACACTGATATTGGCACAACAACTTTTGTTGAATAATCAAGTCAAGGGAGGGGTGGCATAGTACCAAGAAAAGTAGAAAGGATAGAGCGCACCGGAATCTTGTGTGGGCATATTCCCCCTCTAATTTCTTTCTCTCTGTGCAGGCATTCACTATTGTCCACTGCTACTTGTATGATTCAAGTATTGACAAGCTGTTACTATACATATATTCCTTCTAACGCACGGCACGCCCAATAATGCACAAAGGAAAGGACGACACCTGTCATTTATGTTATGAGTTGGAGGTTGTCATAATATACTAGATTCTAACCCGCGGGATGGGATTGAGGGGCAATTATGGGATTGTATATGTCAAAAAAGAAAAAATAGCTAGCAGTTTGAGGGGCAATTATGGGATTGTGTGTGTGTATATATATATATATATATATATATATAATGATCCCAAAAGAGAGAAAGGGAATGCGGCCCAGATATTGTATGTTGTGAACGAGGGAGAGAGGGATTAGTGTGGACGGGTGACGACTGACGTGGTCGTGGTTGGAGTTGGCACTCACTCACTCACTCTCACTGCGAACGAAGATGGCTGATAATGGTAGGAATAGGAATAAGTTGCAGTCAATAACATGATTAAATGGAGAGCTGATTTTGTTGCCTTTTTAATTCTTAATGTAGATTCGGTCTCCCAATTCCTGGCATCTGCAGTCGACGCTGCTCGCAAAGCTGGTGAGGTCAGTTCATTGCATTCCCAATTCTCTCTTACGATCTCTTCTCTTCTCCTTCCTCTCGTTCTGAATTGAAGCCTTTTAATTCAATACATTCCAGATCATTCGGAAAGGTTTCTACCAAACCAAGCATGTTCAGCACAAAGGCCAGGTTTCCATTCCATTCACACCTGAATTGGTTTCTATTGCCTTTTGTATTATTACTACCGCTGTTATTCAACCTCATAAGTTAAGTAGTGAGTGGATGGGCATTCATATGGTTTCTATTTCTATTGCCTTTTTTCATTACTATCTTCTAATCGTGTTGTGATGCACACTGCACAGGTTGATTTGGTCACTGAAACTGACAAAGCATGTGAAGATCTCATATTTAATCATCTCAAGCAGCTTTACCCTACTCATAAGGTTAGTTCAGTTTTCCCTCTAACTAACCACCTTTTCATATAATCAAGTTTAGGTGAGCTGGCCTTTTTCTTTTGTTAAATTCTTTTTTTCCGGTATTGATTTCCTTAAGCTCATTTTGATCTGTTCCTCTTATTAGTTCATTGGGGAAGAAACCACCGCTGCTTTTGGCGCTACGGAACTCACTGATGAACCCACATGGATAGTTGATCCACTTGATGGAACTACTAATTTTGTGCACGGGTGAATATTAATCTGATGATTTCATTTATACATTCATATTTCCAGATTGATTGACCATACTTCTATTGCTTGTAGGTTCCCTTTTGTTTGTGTCTCCATTGGTCTTACAATTGGGAAAATTCCTACAGTCGGTGTTGTTTACAACCCAATAATTGATGAGGTGAGAATCTTCCTCTTGCAGATTCTTCATAATTGGTGACCTCAAAACCATTTAAAATTTCCTGAAGTTTGCATTACATCCACACATTTACATTCAATGATAAATATAATTAATGTTTTGGTTCTGGAATATTGTGCACATATAGAATCAGGAAAATGGTGAATATTGCGAGCAAAAAGTATTCAATTGATCTGCTCTCTTCTTCTATCATCACTATTTTTACGGAGCTTGATATCACTTGTTGAAGGCTAGAGACTAATATGTGTTTTTCTATTAGTATTATTGGTATGGAAACATGTACTTTTATACTTTCATCCGTTGCTTATTATGCGAACTTAAATTTGATATTGCCTCATGCAGCTTTTCACTGGAATTCGTGGAAAAGGTGCTTTTCTGAATGGGAATCCGATAAAAGGTGTGTTTTCTGTTCTGTCTTGTAATTGTTGTTGTCATTATTTGAGTTTTATTATATCATGTAATTTTCTTGATATATATTTTGCAGTGTCATCACAAACAGAACTAATGAGTTCTCTTCTTGCAACTGAGGTGTGTCAAGTCTGTTACAGTTGATTATGTGAAAGCTATTCATTTTATCTTTTTGTTTTCATCAATATAATGTTTCTCACTTTCTCTCCCTCCCCTTGTCATGCATTTGCTGAATTGCGAAGTTGATCATAAATACTAATTGGGATGATAATTTGCTGCAAAATATCAATGGTGAATAGCTACATGTGTGAGACAGGTCTTTCTGTTCCTCAAAATGCAAAACAGCTACATGGGCAATAACATACCTGGCTTATGTCTGGCGTGAATTTGACAGTCTTGTTAAACACATTTTGTCAGGCTAACTGTCTACATCTATAGTACCATCAATTCTCAGCAGCTAGCATCTTCCATTATGGCCTATATTTCCGAGCCCTTATAAATCATAATATCCATTTTTTTCTTTTCTTTTCATTTTTTCTTCCTTCAAATATGATTAATGTTTGTACCTCAACATATGCAAATTCACATTTATAAGTGCTTGAGTCAGGTTCACTAGTGAATTTGTTGTCTTTTGAATCAAGATTGATTTAAGATTCATCTAGCTTTTTACTTCTGAAAGAGCAGGCTGGAACAAATCGAGACAAGTTATCGGTAGATGCCTGTACAAAAAGGATTAATAGCTTGCTTTTCATTGTAAAACGAAGACCGTCCACGGAATCTATCGGACTAAAAGATATACAATTGTGCCATAAGCATGCCTTTAATATATGATCAGGTGAGGTCCCTTCGAATGAGTGGCTCCTGTGCCATGAACCTCTGTGGAATTGCTTGTGGGAGGCTGGATGTATGCTTTCAACTTGGCTTTGGTGGTCCTTGGTAAGGAGTTTCTCGCCCTGAAAAATGTTGGTTATTCTGATAATAAGATTTGTGATTGGCAAGGTCTCTCTTCATTTTTACCAGGGATGTGGCAGGTGGTGCTGTCATTGTTAGAGAAGCTGGAGGTGTTATATTTGATCCGTAAGTGACTTATACATTAGATAATATCCTTATTCTTGACTAGAGAATATGTTATGCTCTTGTACAGTGTTTGCATCTTTAGGTATACTCTATTTGACTTCTTGCGTGAATCTTTTGGCAATTTTTTATGCATTGTTGGGCATGCCTTGCTATTCATATAGGACTATATAAAAGTACCCAAACTTGCAAATATTTGTTTAAAAGATTAATTCTTTTATAATTGTGTCAAAATCTGATGGTTCATTCATTTGATTCAGGTCTGGTGCTGATTTTGACATCACATCTCGGCGAGTAGCAGCTTCAAACCCTTTCTTGAAGGATGCACTTGTTGATGCTCTGCGCCGAGCCGTGTGAGAAAGGTTGCTCTTAATCAAAGTTGGTGGGAAATGGCCATGTTGAGTGAGTCAACCTATGTTATAATTCATATCCCTTTTACTATGGTGTGGGATGAATTACTTTGTTTTTCTATTCCTCTTGTGGTCCTAAGTGTGACCAAAATATTAGTATACTCTACTCTAGTTCTTACCTAGAACCTCTCATGCAACTATGATGCAACTCGCTTCGGACTAATTCCTTTCACATAGCTTTTTAGTGGTTTCCGAGAAACTTCCACCTTGATTGTGAGCTGTGTTTTTCTTTTTCTTCTTCTTCTTCTTTTTATTTTATTATGATTTAGCTGAGTCATTTGGTAGTTGGTATGGATATCATCTTAATAATTAAAAAAAATGGCAGATATATCAGAAAAATTGCAAGTAGTTGCTACATCCGCCAAAGAATGAGTTGGTGTCCGCGTCTGCTTGAAGGGTGTGAACGTTGGGAGATTCAATATAGAATAAGATGAGTACTGGTCTGGAACCGAACAAAAGCTAAGTTTGAAGAAACAGAATTGTGCCGAGAGTGGGTGGAACAGAGACTTTTACAATCCGTTACGTTTCTTTAAAGATAAAAAAAAAATGGAGAGAGAACCCAATGCGTATTCTTTTTAGAGAAATGGATGAAGTGATTATGGAGTAATTAAATCAAATGAAGTGATAAAACTTAGTAATTAAATGGATGAGGTGATACGATTTACTCATTATTTTTTTCGGTTGAAGGATTTACTCATTCGTCTAAGAGTATATTTAATCATTCTAATGGCTACGTTTGAGGGGAAAGAAAAGGGAGCTTACAAGATTTTTTTTCTTCTAGTTGAGACTGGGTCACCGTTTACCTAAATATATGTACCAGATTAAGCTGAGCTGCACACTCAAGTTTAAACTCTTGTTTACAACAAATGGACTCTTATTCAAATAAAGATGTATTGGTCCGAGAGAGCGTGATAAAGATATTTGAAACTCTTGAGATATGTAGAAAGTAGATATCAGTGAATAATAAAATACAAATATGAAGAAGAAACCGATACAATATATATACCCTGTAAGAGCATGGAGAGAAAACAACACCCCGGAAATTCATCATGCTATCAAAGAATTAACTCAACTGAGACTCTAAGCAGCTAGGATACCAGAATTACCCTCTCAACATTCGTCGGAAATAAATACATTAAAAGGGTCCAACAACAAAATCAAAAGAAAATCCAATATCTATCTGGCTACAGTACAAACAACCTACACAGGCTGAGGCCTAGAGCCATACCCGTTGACCCCGTTTGCTCCGCCGTTAACCCCGTTATTATCGTAAGGCAACTTGCTCTCTGACCGCCTCCTCTTCAAGACAATGATCCACGTGAAGACTTCCAAAAGGACAGCAATGCCGCCCAAGGTTGCAATGATGCCAATGTAGGCATGCTTCCAATTCTTGTAGTCTCCGAATTTTTCCAAAGCATTGAACCCTTTAAAAACGTTGACCACACTGATTATTATGGTGGTATATCCCACCAGGTGGTGGTAGACATTCCAGTAGAACCTGTGTTTATGGTCCACGTTGGGCCTCAAAAATAGAGCAAACACCTGAAACCCAATCGCAGAGGTCTCTATTAGGATCATAGCAATTAGAGCAATGCTATTTGGAACATTAAAATTGTTCATAAGAGAGGACAGAACACTTAAATTACAATAATTAACAGCATAAGCAAATTATAATCATGAGGATTATGGAAGTGGTACCTGAAGGGTTCCAAGAACAACGAGGGTAATGCCTAGTGCCTTGTGAGTGGCAATACCAGAAACCTCATAGTCCTCGCCGAGTTTGAGACCAGTTCCCAACCCAGCAACACCAACTATGTAAGCAGAGGCTTGACACGTTATGTGAAGGTAAAACCAAGCAGGTCCTGTCGATTTGAACACCTTCAAGTACCTTGCTATTAAGGCACCCATTGGCATCAGCATTCCCCAGCTCAATGCATTCAGCACTCCATGTGTCTGAAATATATGTCATACAACCTTGAATCAATCAATCAATCTCTTGAATCCGAATTCAAAGATGAAGCAGAGCAAACACAAATTAATAGACACCATAACTACATAGGATGAATACCATCTTTGATGTTCAAGAAACCACAGGAAAATTATTCAATGTCCCTACTTAACAAACATGTTTTTGGGAGATAACTTTCTGACAGTGTCAAGAGTTTGTGTAATAAGTAATCTAGAGTTCGATTATTGCAGTCCTATTTTTTATTTTTAAATAAACAAGATGAATTTCAATAAGACAAATGACATGAGTGAGACATTAAAGATAATGAAATGAAATATAAGGGAGAAGGTATACTTACATTTCTTTTCCTCATAGTAGAGTCCCCTCCCTCAGCATCCTGGGTCTCCCCAGAAGTAAGCTGCAAGGTCTGCTTGGAGTCCTGGTGGCCAGACACATGGCTATGCTCCTGAGGCGTAGAGCCAGAGAGAGGACCGTCCTGCCACACGTGCACCAACGACGTCGTGCCGTTGGGAAGGGTGATAGAAGCAAAAATGGTGACCTCGTTGTTCTGATAGGTAGCAGCCAGCCCTGAAACAGGGTAACTGATGGTTGACTCTTGCAGCTGAGTTGAGGTGCTGGCGATGGATGACGTGTACACCCTCGGGGCCCCACTGGACTGAGGGATGGCAACGAGTGCCTGGGCCCCAATCATGGCAGGTTCGAGCACGTTTTTGGGGTTGATGGCCCAAGCAACCCACCTGTCCGTGGAAGTGATTCCGGCGTGACGGAATGCTATGTCGAGGTTGTTGGTGGCAGAGTCGTAATTCCAGTGGAGGTAAGAGGTCAACTGTGGGAGATCGAGGCAATTTTTGAACTTCTTGTTGTTTGAGAATGTCTGGGTTTTGCACGTTTGGGCGGTTGATGTCAGAAGCAGAGAAAGAAAAACAGATAAGGCTATTGCAAGCCTCAACATCTTCATGGTGTTGCTGGAAATTGGAGAAATCAGAGAAGATGCACAAAGTTTGGGAGAATCTGCGTGTTTGTTGTTGAGTTTGGTAGCGTCAAACAGGCAATTGTGTGTGTGTGTGTGTGTGTTGACGAGGATTTTAGTATTTGTTTTGCTTCTTGTAACTAACAACAATGCTCTCTAATCAAGTTGGATTAAGTGGAGTAGGTAGAGGCATTTGGGAGAGAGGATATGAGGAGGGGTCAATTATTTATAGTTGGTGGCTTTAGGTAGGGAGAGTAGTTGTTGAAAGATGGCGGAACCAAGAATAAATCAATACAATTTCTCTTCTTACACCAATTTTCAATTATTAAATAATAAGCCCAATAATAATAATAATAATAAAATAAAAAGTTACTATGAAACATTCCACTGCACTGATCATGATGATTACAATCGCCCACCGTTGGAAGCTTCCGGTTGCATGTACGGTTTGATTTATTCCACGAAGGATTCACCTGTTAATTAACCTCTATTAAAAAATTAAAATAAAAAAAAATGCATCCTGTGTTGTGATTTACCTTTATTATCAGTTTAACCGGTGAATGAAATAAGATGATGTGTTGTATTTTGTAATTCGTATCTTGTTTTCTAATCAACCAATATCACTCTTTTTATCCCAACCCGAACTTCAGATAGTATAGTCTCAAGTAGTAATTGGTTTAACAAAGCAAATGAAGATTCAACTTAGATATCGATGCTAACTCGAGTAACTTTTGATGTTTAGGGTAGCAGTCTAGCAATGAGAGCTGCTTGGATAATTTATACGAAGCCATAAATATAAATCTCGCATAAACAAGTATTCTTTATGAAATGTATTTTCTCTTTTATTATTTTTTATTTTATTAGAAGCAGGTCCCTTATAATTGCTACTCAAAATAAGTAAAAAAATTAATTTTTTTCTGTTTTTGGAAGAATAAATAAATAACATAAAAAATAATAAAAGTATTTTTTCTATTAAAAAAATATTGTCTCTAAAATCACAAACAAACTCACCAATATTAAAAGTTTAAAATTAAATATAAAAAATATATATAACAAATACATACTAGGCTTAGTAAATAAAAGTTTGAGTTGCCCAAAATGAAAGTTAAGGGTTTTAAAAAATTGATAAATTACATTCGGCATTTGTTAGATTTGGTGAAATTATATTTGCTTTCCTTTTAATTTAAAAAATTACACTCATCTTTTTTGATGTATATTGAACTTTTTTTTTAATAATAACAAAATTAGATACTTTTTATTATTAAAATGGTTTTTTTTAATTAGGTTTCTTACATTTTCACATTTAGCGTAGTGCACAACCCCTCTCTCTTTTGCACAAGAAAAGACTAGGAGGGGAGGGCACTCTAAAGCCCCATAAGAAAGGACTAAATAGAAGCATAATAAAAATTTTTTTTAATAATAAATGATGTCTAATTATATTATCATTAAAAAAGTCAATGTTTATTAGAGAAGATAATTGTAATTTTTCAAACTAATAAAGGGTTCTATGTAATTTTACTATACTTTAAAGGTGGTGAATGTTATTTAATTTACCCTAGAAAAAAATTAAGTTTGTTAGGCACTTGCACAAAATGAGAAAATGTGTATATAGTAACAGTTATTTTAAATGTATATATTTTTTTTACGAGTATAACCTATTTTGTATTATTATAATGATATGATATATGAGACTTTTGAAAAGTTAAGGTCAAATGGGTTTGGTTTGGTGGCTTTTATGATACCGGCTAGGTGACGTGTCAATAGGTTAATTCCCCCTTTTTGGCATTTTTCACTTGTAATTGCAATGTCTTCGCTCCCTATGCTAGTTGTACGTATATAATAATATATATTGTTAGGTTTATGAAAAATATTAATATCCTTAGTCTTACGAACTATTCGGCAAGTATTGAGATAACTTGTAACTCATTTTTTGAGTACAAATTAGGAGTTTGAGATGATAAATTTGGTCTTTAATCTTGACCGAAATTAGGACAATGGTGGGATATTTGTAAAAGACACTCCGACATCTATATTAGAGTAATGAATGTATTTCATTAGCTAGCTATGGTTAACTTAGTGATCAAGTAAGTTAGTTGAGTTAGTTCCATAGCTAACATAACATATTCGGTTATCTGTTATGCTGCTATGAGAGCTTACTTTACTGCAAGTCTGTTCCTCATGGTTGTATATATATACCTTGCTTGTGAATCAAGCATCTCACCTATTCTTCATTCAATTCAATTCCAATTCACTCATCTCAATTCCCTATGGTTTAATATGGTATCAGAAGAAGTTCTTTCCACATTTTCTCTCCATTTCTCTTCCATTAGCTGGATTGCAAGGTTATACTCCCTCCTACTGTGAATTTTCTTCAGGAAACTCTGGAACCTACTTCAGTTCCTGATTCTTTCTTGCAAAATTCGAAAAGTTGTGAGGTAGTTTCACCCTAATTCTCAGGTTCTTGATTCAATTTCATTGAGTCCCTTTGAGAATTTCATTGGTGGCTAGGCAGAATCAGGTTTCATTTTCTGCAATCTTGTTCTGAAATTCTGTAGCATCTGTTGTGCATTTCTCAGTTTCTCTGTTTTGGAATTTTTTTCTGCATTTTCCTTCCCATGGCTTCTCAAAGCTTAGAAGATTTCACGAATCCCTATTCGATCATTTCCTCTGATAGTCCTAGTGTGTTGTTGGTCTCTCAGCAACTTAATGGTGATAATTACAATTTTTGGTTCAGATCCATGAAAATGGCACTAATTGCCAAGAACAAGTTGGTTTTTGTTGATGGATCTTTGCCTAGACCTAAAGATAATCCCATTTTGATGGCTTCTTGGGATAGAATTAACAGCATTGTTTGCTCTTGGTTACTGAATTTAGTAAGCAAAGACATCTCAACAAGTATCATCTCTCACTTTACAGCTGCTGAAATTTGGCAAGATCTTCAAGATAGATTTCAGCAAGGCAATGACCCATGGATCTTTGAGCTCAAAAGGAATTGTCCAACACTCAGAAAGGTTCTTTATCTGTAACTCAATATTACACTAAGCTGAAATCCATTTGGACTGAATTGGCAAACTATCGCCCTTTACTTTCACGCAATTGCGAAGGCACAAAGCAACTTCTGAAATTTTTGGACGTTAAACTTGTAATTGGTTTCTTAATGGGATTAGATGATTCTTATGCTGGCATTAGGGGTCAAATCCTCTTGATGGATTCCATACCTCCAATAAACAAAGTCTTTTTCCTTGTAACGCAAGAAGAGAAGCAGAGGGCTATAGGTAATTGTGTTGATTCTCAAGTCTCTTTTGTTGTGAGAAACAATTAAGATGGCACGAAAGTGAGCTCCAATGACAGGCCGAAGTGTGCAAATTGTGGTGTGCTTGGCCATACCATGGAACAATGCTACAAGATTATTGGTTACCCTCCTTATTACAAGAAAGGCAAGCACAAGAACAATTCAGCTCATCAAGTCTCTGAAGTCACAGATTTAGCTACCAGTACTACTGCCACAGGCCCTGAACATCCTCTGCAATTAACCAATGCTCAGTATCAGCAGCTCCTCAGTTTTCTTTCTGCTCAAATTTCTACTGCACATGAATCTAAGGTGGACAATTTGAAGGAAACTCACTTAGGTAATATTCTTTGCATAGTAGATCATGTGAGCCTTGGCCATTTGTTGTCCACTTCTCAGTCTTTTTCTGTTTCCAACAATTCTACATGGATCTTAGGTTCCAGAGCCATAAACCACATTACTTGTTCTCTTCATCATTTTACACCTTCCATGAGTGTATCTAACTCTTTTTTTTCTTTACCTAATAGCCACAAAGTCAAAGTACAAGCCATTGGTATTGTTTCATTAACTGATTCTCTTAAGCTACACAACGTCTTGTTCATACCTGATTTTCATACCAACCTTATTTTTGTGGTTGCATTGTTGAAACATAATCCGTATGCAATCATTTTTAACACAAATGAGTGTTTCATACAGGACCTCAGCAACCTGAGGGTGATTGGAAGGGCTAGTATCCTTGGAGGGCTATTTGTCTTCAAGGCTACAGCTCCAAGCAAGGCCACAGACTCAAGTCCTGTTGGCCAATCTGTTTCTGGTGATATAGTTTCTGATGTAAATTCAGTTTCCTATTCAATTTGGCATTCTAGATTAGGACATCTCTCAAATAAAGTGTTACAAAAGATTCCTTTTTCTGGTTCGAAGGTTGTAATTGATTCCACTGTTTGTAAAATCTGCCCTCTTGCCAAAATGAAAAAGTTGTCATACATTTGCAATAATCACTTAGCTGAAAATGCTTTTGATTTGATCCATTGTGATATTTGGGGTCCATTTCATTTTCCAACTTACCATGGCCATAGGTATTTTCTTACTATTGTGGATGATAGCCCTAGATTCGCTTGGACTTATTTGTTTAAGAAACAATTTGATGCAAATCAGAAGCTTGTTAGTTTCATTGTGATGATTGAAACACAATTTCATAAGGTGATCAAGCAAGTTAGAAGTGATAATGCTAAGGAACTAGCATTGATCTCCTTTTTGCAATCAAAATGAATTATTCATTAATTAGTTTGTGTTCAAGCTCCTCAACAGAATTCAGTGGTAGAAAGGAAGCATCAACACCTCTTAAACATTGCCAAGGCATTGTTCTTTCAATCCATGGTTCCAATCTCATTTGGGAGGATTGCATTGCCACTGCCACCCAATTAATTAACTGGACACCTGCCAAAGTCTTACAATATCAGTCTCCATATCAAAAATTGTATGGAAAGAT
The DNA here is from genome assembly GCA_003254905.1 of Nissolia schottii. Taxonomy (NCBI): domain Eukaryota; kingdom Viridiplantae; phylum Streptophyta; class Magnoliopsida; order Fabales; family Fabaceae; genus Nissolia; species Nissolia schottii. Next base: position 155,346 of record QANU01048949.1, on the reverse strand, counting down.
GCCTCCATATGAATCTTTGAGAGTTTTTGGATGCCTATGTTTTGCCTCTACACTTGCTGCTCATAGAACAAAGTTCCAACCAAGGGTTATGGTTGCCATTTTTGTTGGTTACCATAGTGGCTATAAGGGCTACAAACTTTATGATCTGCAATCCAGGGAATTTTTCATCTCCAGAGATGCTGTTTTTCATGAGAATATCTTCCCTTTCCATCTGAATTCTGTAGCTGCTGAAGCAGACCCTTTTCTTGATGTTGTTATTCCATTACCACAGCAGGACATTGTTGTTCTGCAGCAGCCTCAACAACAGCAACAACCTTTACAACAGCAGGAATTTCCATATCCACAACAGTGTCAACAGCTCCATGATGTCTTGTCTACTGCTCCACTAATTAGAAGATCAACAAGGACATCCAGAATGCCTTCATATCTGTCTCAACACCAATGCCATTCTGCTACTGAATCTCATCCCATTTCTGCTTATTTCTCTTATGTAAAACTTCAGCATTTATACCAGCAATTTGTTATGCAACTGGAAGCCATTCTCGAACCTACTTTCTATCACCAGGCTGTTGTGTATCCTGAATGGAGGCAGGCCATGAAAGAAGAGATTAATGCTATGGAGTCCAATGACACTTGGGATTTGGTTCCCTTACCTACAGATAAACATAAGAGTGGATGCAGGTGGGTCTATAAAATCAAACACAAATTAGATGGTAGCATTGATAGATTCAAGGCTCGCTTGGTTGCTAAAGGATACACTCAACAAGCTGGAATTGATTTTCAAGATACATTTTCTCCTGTGGAAAAGCTGACTTCAGTCAGAATTCTGTTGTCTATTGCAGCAATTAAAGCCTGGAATTTCTTGCAATTAGACACTAACAATGCTTTCTTGAATGGTGATCTTGTGGAAGAAGTCTACATGGAGAAGCCCTTAGGTTATCATAGAGAGGTGAAAAATCTAGTATGCAGGCTGAAAAAGTCCATTTATGGCCTTAGACAAGCCTCTAGACAATGGTTTCACAAGTTCTCTACCTCCTTACTAAATAATGGCTTCATTCATTCCAAAAATGATTATTCCTTCTTCACTCAAGGTTCAGGGGAGTCTTTGGTGATTTTATTGGTTTACGCTGATGACATTATCATCACAAGTGCATCCAATGACAGAATTTGGCGAGTACAGCAGTAGCTTGGAGGCATGTTTAAGCTCAAAGTCCTTGGTGACCTCAAATACTTCTTAGGATTAGAGATTTCAAAATCCTCTACTGGTATTTTACTTTCTCAGCACAAATATACCCTTAGTTTGCTTGAAGATACTGGTTTCTTAAATGCAAAACCTGAAAATCTGCCCATGGAACCTAAGCTCACTCTTTCCATTGATGATGGTGACCCTTTGGATGATCCCTTTCAATATCGAAGAATGATTGGAAGGCTCATGTATCTCACAATTTCTAGATTGGACATATGTTATGTTGTTAACAAATTGAGTCAATACATGTCTAGTCCTAAGTCCACTCATCTCCAGGCCCTCTATCACTTACTCAGGTACCTGAAACGAACTCTAGGCCAAGGGGTTCTATTTTCTGCAACTTCCTCTCTCAGGTTGCAAGCATATGTTGATGCTGATTGGGGAGGCTGCAAAGACAACAGGCGCATCACCAATGGTTTTGTTGTCTTTATTAGCAACTCTTTAGTTTCTTGGAAATCTAAGAAACAAGAAACTGTGTCAAGATCATCGGCAGAAGCTGAGTATAGAGCATTAGCAAGTGTGACAAGTAAGCTGGTTTGGCTGCAAAGCTTCCTCAAAGACTTTGAAATCACAATTGGCAGAGCTTGTGTGTTCTATGACAGTCAAGCTGCCATTGCCATTGCCACAATCCCAGCCTTCCATGAGAGATCAAAACACATAGAGATTGATTGTCATTTTATAAGGGACAAGGTCAATGAAGGAGCCATTACTCTCATTCATGTCAAATCAAAGGACCAAGTTGCCAATTTGCTCACCAAAGCTATTCCAAGACCATTGTTTGAATATTTGATCTCCAAGTTAAAAATTTTGAATATATATTCTCCAACTTGAGGGGGAGTATTAGAGTATTGAATGTATTTCATTAGCTAGCTATAGTTAACTTAGTGATCAAGTAAGTTAGTTGAGTTAGTTCCATAGCTAGCATAACAGATTCAGTTATCTGTTATGCTGCTATGACAGCTTGCTTTGCTGCAAGTCTGTTCCTGATGGCTGTATATATATACCTTGCTTGTGAATCAAGCATCTCACCTATTCTTTATTCAATTCAATTCCAATTCACTCATCTCAATTCCCTCTGGTTTAATAATCTAAGTAAGTGTTTGTTGTATATAAGTATTAGAAATGAACAAAACGTACCTCTTGTATGCTATGCTTCTACTTTATCTTGTCCACGTACCTAGTCGTTTGTAGGTAGTTAATGTGTGTAACAGCTCATAATTGAATGTAAATGGGCTGTTTTAAAGCCTTGATGAGGTTATTGAAACGTATAACCTCTATTATAAATGTGTGGGTGGCTATTTATGACCTTTGTTATTATGTAACGGTCACTATTCTTAAATTAGAAAATCCCGATATAATTGATACTCGGATTGATTGTCTCAATATGTGATGAAGAATGATATGTCGTGCATTCTTGTCGATTTTGATACCAAGAATTGTAAGTCAAGAATAAGTTAAGGACGTAATAGTTAGCTTATGCTTCAATGTCACGCTTGAGTTCAAATACTACATATTTCATTTTGTGATGGAATGTTTGTATTTTTTTTTTATCTTTAAATGTATACACGTCCAAAACAAATCTTAAAATGTATACACAATTTATAAATTCAAATTATCACATATATGAAATAAAAGTGAAAGTCGTCCTAAGAGATTTTTTCGCGGAATGATTTTTAATTCGTGGAAGAGTATTATTCATATGAATATCTTTTGGGTGATGTTTTTTTTATGAGCGTTTGGTATGCAAACTAAATTTTTGGAGACATTTTTGGCGTTGATTAACGGTAATTCGAGCGGCTTGATAATAGTTTGATGACTGGCTAAAAGTAATCTAACAATTGTGATATGGTTGTCCAAAGTTTAGGATTTTGGGAAATTTTAATTTTTTTCACATTAGCATTTTACTTAGACAAGAGCATGATTTTTGGACTTCTTGTCCCAATTTGTTTTGTTTACTCTTTGAAAAAAAAAAAAACAGAGAGAAAGAGAGAGTAAGGTTTGTTAGTTAATCTACCAAAAAGTTTAGAGTTTTAATATTTCTATATTTATGATTCGTAAGACATCATATTAATTTATTATTTATTTGTTATTAGATGATATATTAATCATAATATAGGTAAATCTTATTAAAATTTTATTAAATAATGAACAAATGAATCAATATACTGTGTTGATGCACCATAACTACAGATACCATTTGCAAAAAACTTAACCAAACCTTCGCTTATTTTTTATTTGTCTTTGGTTGTTGCAGAGAGTAAATCAAACAAGGTGGGACATAAGAATCAGAAGTCAATAACCCAATCCGTTGAGCGAATAAAAATTACAAAGAAGATGTAACCTAGGGATTGGCGTGTGGGTGGTACGTGATTACGGGTACGAGAAATTCTAAAAGATATATATTTACGGGGATTGTTCCACTCATAATACGAAGTATTGATATTTTAACCTAAATTGTTACTTGTTAAGTGTATTGCATGTTATTTTTATTTTATTTTTTATTTATTTTTAATTTATTAACCAACTATTTGATGACATATGAGTAAGATATCAATACCTATACAATTTGATGAATATAAGAAAGCATATTGATTTGTACAGAAAAAAAAAAAAGATATAGTCATGGATATAACAAGTCTATTTGTCTCATATATCTAGGTATACTCATAATAAAAATAGATACTATTAATTTCATCAAAGACATTGATTTAAACTGTCTTGATAAACGAATTTAAAACATAAGATGAAGATACGAAAATGAGAGATTATGGGTTCGTAAGCTTATTTTGAGTATTGAGGAAGGAAAAAAGAATGGAAGGAAGGGAGAATGGGGGTATGAGGGTTGGATTGTGAAAGGTGAACAACTTTGTCCTCTAATCTAAGCTCTTGTTGTGGGTGGCTTCAGCTGTTGAGTTTGAGAGCAAAAGATGGTGGTGTTTTCGGATACACCCTCTAGCTTGGGGTTCTCTGTTTGGGTTGCTTATGTTGTGTGTGTGTTGCTCTATCTCTTGTTCATCTCTTTTTCCTCTTGATCTCCCTCTTTTTTATTTGGTTTTCCCTCCTTTCTTATCGTCTTTCTCGTTCCTAGGGTTCCATTTGACTTCCTTAGGTTTTGTCACTTTCAAGGCTGCAGGACAAGGTCCTTTGTTGTGTGGGTCCTTGTGCTTGCAACTTTAGCCAAAATATGTCACTCTCAAATCTTACCTCAGTGCAGATTTCTTACTAAAACTACCTAGTACAAACAAACATACTTTTTGCCTCTCTCTCCTAGGTTGTTGTGAATGTTTCCTAAAGGGTATAAGGTTGAGGTTGCTTGCTGCCCTCTCAGCAGATTAGCAGAGGGTGTCCAGAAGAGCTCCTGAAATCACAGTCTGAGGGCTGCTGCACAATGTCAAGGTTTAGTTGCTGTGAAGGCGTATCCATTTTCTTGTTTCCCAAGTCCTAACAGCTGGTCAAAAGGCATTGGAATGGATCCCATGACACCTTTGGGATGCGGGGCCTAAAACCTTCCAAGCCATAACCCATCATAGTTTCTCTTCTTGTCTCTTTGTGGATCTACTCAAGGCGTATTTTATGACATCACCCTATATCAAACCCTTGATGACCACACTAAAGACAAGTGTTTATCCATGTTTAATCTTTTTAATGTTATTCTTGATCCATGTGTTACAAAGAGTCTATATCAGATACAATACTTAATTATTTGTAGATTTCATCAACTTTAATGTGAGTCGGTGTACTTAAAAATGAGTTCATAAATTTGTGAATGTTTAAAACTTTTTCCTGGATTAATTCATTTACAATATTAATAATTTAACAGCCCTTGTTACTAGAGGGTTTGAATCGAACGTTAGAATGAAAAATCGTTGAGCTAAAACAAAAGCATCAACACAGGCACACGCTACATAGCGTAAAACGACAATATTGTGGTTAGGACTCTTTCATTTTGAACCTTTAATGTGGTTTGGACTCGTTCCTGTTTAGGTTGGGATGCATGAGCTGCTTGAATTAAAGGAACCTGTCAACTACATTCCCTTAAATTGACACGCAAGCTTTTCGGCTTATTACTTCAACTGAAGAGTGTCTATACACACTTGCACAAAATGATGATCTTTCATACACATCAAAAACAATTCAAGAACATTTTATATAGAAATTAAATCCTTACAAAACTGGACATGGCCTCCCCTTCCTCAATCTCACATCTTTTTCTTTTTGTTATTTGGGTCTTAATGTCACATCTCTTTCGGCGCGGGCATACACCCATCCGTGGAACAATTGAAAACTTTGGGAAGACACGAAGCCCAACAGCAAAACAAAAACAAAGCCCTTAATAATGTTAATCAGAAAGGCCCAAGGTATAGTACAGATACCATCAACGTTAGATAGGCCCAATTTGAACGACACGATACCAACAGATCGCGCGTATTATTTGTCAGACCCAAAAAATGGCGAATGATTTGTAACAGTAATTAAAAAAAAATCTGTTTACTTCTTTATTTCTTGTTATTGGTCAAAAGGAAAAATTGACTCAGAAGAATTGTCATACCTAATCAGTCTTTTGCTCATAATTATGTTCGGGTTGAGTCCTGGATTCGTTATTGATGAATAATATGTAAGTAGATTGTATTTTATGAGTCCCAAGACATGCTCTAAAGCTCAATGAGTAGTATTCCCTTTTTTTAACCTAATTAAACTTATATCCACGATAACATTCAGGTTTAGTTAAAGCTATTGAGAAAATAATGCATCTTTTTGTTTTGAGGATTTTCTTTTCCCGATGCAAAACATAAATTTTATTCAAATGATAGTTTTAAGTTTATAAAAACTAAATAAAACTTGCTAGAAATAGTTTTGTACGCCCGTAATTGTTGCACGTTTTCGTTTTGTGTAACATACAATCCAAGTCAGGAACAGTCCGACACAGAGTGCTGCGGAAGCTAATTATAGAACATGGTCATGCAGGGCTCGATCTGGGGTAGGTTGCTACTTTCTACCTTCCGGTGTCATGGCAAATGAAAAAAGAAAATGCAAATTCATTTTAAAGAATCACAAAAATAAATAGTGGTACTATTTAGATTACTAAAACGTATAGACATCTTATATTTTTTTACAATATATTATGAAATTCACTTTTATAATGTATTATAAAAAAGGGTTAATTAAGTTTTTAGTCCCTGTAATATGAAAAAGTTTGGTTTTAGTCCCTCATGACAAGTTTTAGTCCTTGTAAAATGTAAAAATTTGATTTTGGTCCCTTTGGACGGTTGGTGATGGACGGTGATGTAGAAATGGTCCCTGATGACGGGTTAACTGACATGTCATCACCGTCCATAACAAACCGTCCACAGGGACCAAAATCAAATTTTTACGTTTTACAGGGACTAAAACTTGTCATGAGGGACTAAAACCAAACTTTTTCATATTACAGGGATTAAAAACTTAATTAACCCTATAAAAAAATATAAATTATCTACATTATTTTTAATGAAATAAAAAATTATGTCAAGGCGTAAGAATGTATAGAAAGGACGAAACAATTAAATGTTCCGGATACCACCCATCCTAACTACATGCATTTGTGGACCTAGAGCTTTTATTGAAGGTTGGCAGTGATATGAAATGAAAAGCTCTTGGCATGGGTGGTAATGCTGACCCCACGTGGGGTTGATAAAAATTAAAGAGAAGCTTTGAATAAAGCTGAATTATACGTAATTAATTTTGTGATAATGTTAATGATAGTGTGTATGTGTGTGTGT
>QANU01048949.1:83811-148134 GCA_003254905.1 Nissolia schottii | reverse complement strand
ATATATATATATATATATATATATATATCTACCTTAATGCTAGTACCACTCGCACTCGGTCCTCATGTGTAAGAGTAACTATCATATGAATATTCAAAATTCTAGCATATCACTGTCAATTTAGTAGTACTGGTTAGTTTATGAATTCCTAAGTGCATTTTGACACGGCACTTACAAAATAAATTTCATATGTTCTTAAATTGTATGATTGATTTTCGGAGAAATAAAATTTTCTCTTTTATATAATGAATATATTTAATGTAATTTTACCTTACAAACAAATCAATTATTTTAGATGTCTTTTTGTAATATCATTTTGAACCTTTGTCAATAAGAAATAACATATTTAATTAAAATTAAAACTTTTATTTTAAAATGATGAAGGTTGGAATGAAGACATGTTTTAATCCTAATAGAATAATTGTGATTCTCCTTTAAATTAATATTCAATCTACGAACTGAATTAGGCTCATTACTACGAATTTGATGACCACCAAAAGCTAGAATTTCTCTCTTAAGGTGTCCGGAAGAATTCCTATGTAGGATTGCCCAGCTATCAATTTTCCTCGTAAAACAAGTAACCGGACATATAACGCGAATATACATCTCATTCCTCGGCAAGATGTTGTTGCTATTACAAACTCAATTTGCTCTTAATTACTCGATTAAATTATACTTTCATTTTTGTCATGTTGTAGTTCTCTTGCATTCAATTTAGTATCTAATTAGTTATTCATTTCCTTAATCTATTACGTAGACAATCAATAATCCAAGAAAGTTTATGATAAAATAATAATAATAATAATAATTAAAAAAAAAAAGTATGTCAGAGACCGAGACATAGACACAAATGGGAACAAACCCAATCTTTTAGATCTATATGAGTCTGCTGTTGGGGTTGTGAACAGCTCAGAATGTTATATCATCGCCCTGCATTATTCCATTTCAGTCAAGGAAAACGCCGATTTCGCACTACAAATATTAATTTGCAGCTGCTACAAGATATGTACCTACCAAATTCATACTCTATAATAATATTATTTTTCCTAATGGTGGTAGATATTAATTGTACATGTAGGATCTAAAGCAGTAAACTGCAAAACTATATATTGTAGTGCTCATCAGACCGTTTCCTAGAAAATATTTAATAGAATTTTTAGCCATGCTTATCCAGTAAACGATCGAACATTTTTTATATTTTTAGTATACAATACCAACGTCCAGCTAACATGGCCTAGTAAAATCCATTTGCTATAGCTGCGAATGGATGTGTAGCAAATATGTTAAGTTAGCATTAGTTAGAGATATGACTTCGATAATTTTTATAAATATAAAACAATCCTAATCATTTAGCTAAATTTTAAGGTTGAATTAGATTTTACACTAAATTTTTATGATCCTGACATATGGATATTGAGTGCATGTTGAAACTGGACATTGGGTTCAACAATGGCAATTTTATTAATTTGCTAGTGAGTGATACTGCAGTAAAAAAAATAAAAGGATTATAAAATTTAAACTTTAAAGTGTTAAATTAAAAGATTGTGATACTTTTTAGAGTTTTCCTAATTAACGTCTTTAAGCATAGTTAAGGAAACCAAATAAAAAGTTATAAAATTTATGGAGAATTACTAAAATCATACAAATTTTATTTTTCTTAAATTTTTTTACGTGATTTTTCTCAATATAAAATTACTGTTTTACAATTGCTTACCAAAGTTTTACTTTTTAAAGTACTTAAAATGGTAGTATAGATTTTCTTTTAGAAAAAAATCCAGAAAAATACAGATGGGACGTCGTGGATTTATAGCTAGGCGAGAGATCTGGAAACAGCAACACGTGGCGAATATTAACGGGGCGTGTATTGTGATTTGGTACACCTCGCAGCATAGAATCTTGGCACGTCGCTAACAGTAAAACCTGCACGGATACCAAAGCCACCAAGCAGAGCAAAAACCAGCCTTTCAATTTTAAAATAAAATAGTATAGTATAATAAAATTAAATATTGCCATCTAGCTATAGTATAAAGCCGTTCACTGAAATAACTATTGCACTTTCACTTTAGTTCAACCTAGCTTAGCCGTCACACTCACTCATGAAAAAGTATCATCATCATCATCATCATCTTCATGAGTAAGAGAGAGCCTTATTGTTACCGTTCATTCCCAAATTAGCATAACGTTTTTCTCATCGATCGATCTGTGATTGTGTAAGCAACAACAATGGTTTCTGTGGAGAATGATTCGAAGCCGTTCCCTCTGCCACGAAGCAGCTGCCACTCCAACACCGCCATTGCGGCAAGAGTTCACCGTCACATCGGAAGGTCCATGCGCACCATACGTTCCAACTTCTTCCAGGACGACGACACCTGCTCCTCCTCCGCCGCCGCCCAAAGATCCCCCTTCGTCTCCGAGAACCTCACCGACTCCGTCGTCGACCTCAACCTCCGCGAGCTCGCCGCCCGGAACAACAAATCCGTCAAGTCTTCCCTCACGGAGGAAGAGCTCCTCGAACTTTCTCGATCCATCAGCGACTTCTCAGCCTGCAGCAGCGACATCTCCGGGGAGCTCCAGCGACTAGCCAGCGTGCCGTCGTTGGAAAATGTGAATCACGACCACGCTGCTGACGTGGACAAAGAGCCGGACCCGGAGCCTGAGCCCTGCCTAGGGTTCCTGCAGAGAGAGAACTTCTCAACCGAAATTATTGAAAGCATCTCGCCGGAGGATCTTCTTCCGACGGTGAAGATCTGCATCGGCGGGCTGCAATCGCCGTCGGTCGCCGTGAAGCGGTCTGCGGCGGCCAAGCTCAGGCTGTTGGCGAAGAACAGGGCCGATAACCGCGTTCTGATCGGCGAGTCCGGCGCGGTCCCCGCTCTGATTCCCCTGCTCCGGTGCAGTGATCCGTGGACGCAGGAACACGCCGTGACGGCGCTGCTGAACCTGTCTCTTCACGAGGACAACAAGATGCTGATAACGAACGCAGGTGCCGTGAAGTCACTGATCTATGTGCTGAAAACGGGAACCGAGACTTCGAAGCAGAACGCGGCTTGTGCTCTGCTGAGCCTTGCGCTGGTTGAAGAGAACAAGAGCTCAATTGGCGCGTGCGGCGCGATTCCGCCGCTGGTCTCGTTGCTGCTTAGCGGGACTAGCAGGGGGAAGAAGGACGCGCTGACGACGCTTTACAAGCTCTGTTCGGTGAGGCAGAACAAGGAGAGGGCGGTGAGCGCCGGAGCAGTGAGGCCGCTGGTGGAGCTTGTGGCGGAGCAGGGGACGGGAATGGCGGAGAAGGCGATGGTGGTGCTCAACAGCTTGGCGGAGATTGACGAGGGGAGGGATGCCATTGTGGAAGAAGGTGGAATAGTTGGTCTTGTGGAAGCGATCGAGGATGGATCGATGAAGGGGAAGGAGTTCGCTGTATTGACGCTTGTACTGCTGTGTGCTGACAGCGTGAGGAACAGAGGATTGCTTGTGAGGGAGGGCGGGATACCTCCTCTGGTTGCTCTCTCCCAGACTGGGACTGTTCGAGCTAAGCACAAGGTCAGTTCTCAGTTGCTAGCTACCTATGTTTTGAATTCAATTCTTGTTACTCAATTTTAGATAGTTAGTCCTTATTCATTGGCATGGATTTAGGAGAAGATTTGATTTTGCATAATTTGGATTGAAAAAGTTGAAAGTCATCTACCATGCAATTCTAGGCATGGTTATATATGGCATGTACATTATGAGTAGTGCACGTTGTTCATTAATAATATACTTTCTGTTTCCTTTGGTGATTAGCATTTAGCATTAAACAACAAAACCTCCATGTTCTCTAATGAGTTTTCCGGTTGGTATTGCAGGCTGAAACGCTCCTTGGATATTTGAGAGAATCAAGACAAGAAGCATCCATTTCAAGTCCTTAGAGAAGTAATTACCACTTAGGAAGGTACTTGTACAATGTAATTGGTCCTTGTACATATAGTGTTGTTCATTGTTTGTAACTCTGTACAGCGATAAGTGTGAATGCCTTTTTAAATTAGAAGCTAGCCAGCATAGACTGACCCTTAGATTATTTAACCGGGCTAGGGGTTTTGCTTTCCAATATTCAATTTGTTATTTTTCCAGGAGTTTTATGTGGTTGTCTTGGTTTGGGGTTGATTAGATTTCTCTAAGTCTTCTCTCTCTCTTTTTTTTTTAAATAACCCTAGTTTTGTGGAGAAGGGTTGCTAACCATATCGAGTTACCGAATAAAAAGGTTGCTGATTTTATGTTTTTGATGCTGCTGAATGTGCTGCATTTGGCAATTAAATAACCTGTATCTGTTTCCATTGAATTTCCCTGTGGCCTCATTACCATGCGGGATATGACATTCAACAGAAATGTATAGTGTTCTTGACGATTCAACTAAAAGTTTTTGGACACTTCCCTGTCCTTTTTCATGCCGTGGAGAAAAGTAAATGTTATCTATGTGAATGGCTCTCAGAATGAAGTTAGGAAAGAAAATATAAGTTATGTTCTTGCTGAAATTGAAATAAGCGGGTAGGCAAGCAACTTCAAGTGGATATAGCATTGACAATTCTCTGCATTGACCAAGTTGGATTGGATGCAACAAAAATCAAATAATAACAACAATAACAATAAAGGGAAAGAAAAAGAGTAGAGTAAAAGACAAGTCCGATAAGTTCTGTTAAGATAGGCCTCGAAAGATTCATTTAGCTTTTTAACATTTTTCCAGCTGCGCCGAATGCTGTGTTAGCTAGGTTGTTGTAACAGCATTAAGCCAAGTGGGAAGATCCCACTGTTAGGTGGGGTGTGAACTTGTGTATGTATAGGATGAGATAAAGAAGACGTGATCATGAAGTGTGATGATGCTGTAGGCCGTTCGAGCTTCTTGTCCTTGTTGTAAAGCGGGCTCAACCAGTTGCACGCTTCCATTCCATGTGAGGTCCCATTCCATAAATGCACCACGGCCACCCTGAAGGTGGTCTACCCCACCACGCCACTGGTGCATCATCTTTGTAGTTTGCATAACAAATTTTCCTCATCTAGCATTTACGTATTTTCTCCTCCGGTCCTCCCTTTCAAATATTCTTGTCGCTTATAATAATCACCAATTAGCTGGCAGGACAGGTATTTTTTGTCCCGTTTTGTTTATTTGGCTAGTTGCACTTCAAACCAAGTTTTGAATGTTTAGGTAATTAGGTGTCGGTGTTTCTCCTCTTGGCTCTTGCATATACTCACAAGCATAGGTTTCATACATGTTAGTTGATGCTTGCATCCAAAGGCGATCGATCCTAGCTGTTTGGTTAGATGGAAGTGGTTTCTTGTACGTACAACAAAATGATGTGTATGTTTTATGTTATTATTTGCCTAAATAACACAAGTTCAATATTGTTGTTCATAATCAAAATTAACAAATTTGAAACATAATTAAACAACAAACCTCCCGCTCTTTTGTGTAATTTAGACTAGTTACTTGGTTGGTTTTCCATCGGACTGAGCGGTCTGGTTTGAGTTTTATAGCTATGCGGGATAAGAGGAGTTAACATTGTTCAGAGAAAAATGATTACAGTAATCCTAAAGAAAGAATGGTTACACTAATTCTACTTTCTTATCCCGGTTCTTCTTGATATTGTTCTTGTTAAATGGGAAAGGTCTGAAGCCTTTCTGAAGCAACTTCTCAACCTCCTCGAACTGAAGGCCTTTCGTTTCAGGTACCAACAAGTAGATGGCAATGAGGCCAAGCAGGGAGAACCCAGCGAAGAGGAGGAACGTACCGGCAGAGCCGAGAGCCTTTATTAAGGTTAAGAAAGTCTCGCTCACGATGAGATTGGCACACCAGTTAGAAACTGCAGCTATGCCTCCACCTAATCCCCTGAACCTCAATGGGTATATCTCAGAGTTCAGAACCCAAGGCACGGTTCCCATTCCTGGAGAGTATGCTAGGATATACATTCCAAGGACTACAACTGCTAAGATTCCAATTCTGCTTGGACAACCATCAGAAAACCATATTCTGTTTTTCTCACGACACAAACCTCTGATATCCTTTTCTGCAGCCAAACATGCTCCAGGAAGATACTGCACCACAGATAAGAGACCAATACATCCATCAAGCTGTTCATTCTATAGACAAATTTCAGGTTTTAACACGAGTAACTATCCATTTTAGTCCTAAAGTTGAAATCAGTTTTTTGACATCAAATTAATTATAACACTCTGAATCAATGTCATTAAAAATTCCAAGTGTTAGAACTGACTTGACAAACTAATTTGAAGTTCAAAATGTTAAAGACTACCCTAAACATTCATCTGCATTAGTTGTATTGGTTATCTGATGAAGGCAGCTAGCTAAAACAAATAAAAAAGGAGCTGATTGATTCACAATATTAGCAGCATATCATGATAAGGTAAAATAAAACCAAAGTTGGTAGATTAGATAACTTACATGACTATGGCCGTTGGCACAGAAAGCACATTCTGCTTTCAAACATTGCATGCAGTTCCATGAAGAGAAATCCGGGGCCGTTGTGTAAGCCTGGCATGTAGAGTTGGCACCAAAAGCTAAGGAGTCCCTTTTATCAATTCCAGGAGCATGGTGAGCTGCTTGATAGAACACACCAGTTAGAATTAGGAGGCAAACTATGATCCCAATCATGGACAAGAGCATCAGTTTTCTCCTTCCATATCTATCAATGCACACCATACTGAGGACGGAACCCACGGCGTTTAGACCAGACGTGACAAGAGAAAGTGCGAGAGCAGTGGACTTGGAGGCGATTCCGGCAAACTGAACAATGGTTGGGCTGTAGTACATGACAGTGTTGATGCCGACAAACTGCTGAGCGACTTGAACGGTGATACCTGCGTACAGTGCTCTCCGGAAGGTGACATTGCCGAAAGCGCCCTTCAATTTCTCTCTGAGGGTGTGCCCTGCCAAGCCTTCCTCTTGCTTCTCGAATTCAATGGATTCTTTCATGGCTCTCATCTCCTCTTCAACTTCATTGGGGCGGTAGATTCTTGACAGGATGCTCTTTGACTCCTCTTCCTTCCCCTGAAACAATTAAATGAAATTGAATGTAACAAAGTTTCGTTCTTTGTTGGCATGAGGGAGATTTTCTATGCTTGAGAATTTGCGCACTCTACATAAATACCTGCCTGTAGAGCCATCTAGGTGACTCAGGGAGGGACAACATTAATAAGAACTGAAGCACAGCAGGAACTCCAGCCACCCCAAGCATCCAACGCCAGGTCCCTGGGGTCTGAAACAAATATAAAATTGAAAGATTCAGAAAACTATATATGCTGCTTTTGAAGATCAAAATAATTTTCAAAGGCCAATTACACAATACTTTTCACATGGAAAATTTGGTACATTCTTAAATCAATGTATTTGGTGATGTTTGCCAAATGACAGATATTGTGGAACAAAAAGACTATAACTTGAGTCCTTTGTGTGCGTGTTTGTTTCTTTTTCTTATACCTTGGTGAATGCGAGATTGATGAGGTAGGCTAGAAACTGGCCACCAGTGATGAGGAGACCATTGATGCAGACAAGAGCTCCTCTAATGGAAGCAGGGGATGCTTCAGAGATGTAGAGAGGGGCAGTCATGGATGCCATGCCAACTCCCAAACCAACTAGAATTCTTCCGATGATGATGACCCAGGGAGCTGGAGCGGCGGCCATAACTAGAGCGCCAAGAAAGAATAGAATGTCAGCAATCAAGATTGACTTCTTTCGGCCTAGCTTGTCATTCAACCACCCTCCAAACGCAGCGCCAAATATTGCTCCTGCAACTGCCATACTCACAATGGTTTCCTGCATGCATGCACTCATTAGCCGTCTACTATTAGATGATATCTCAGTATCACCCACATTTTATTAAAATTGCATCTACCTGTAGCCATGTTTTCTTGTCAACTTGATCAAAGTCCTCACGGATGTAAAGCAAGGCTCCAGAAATGACACCTATATATACACAAAATGTATGTATGTATGTGTGAGAATTTGGTGAAATTCAAAAGGCAGGGGTGTAGGTGTATTGATAGTTAAGTGAGGTACCAACCAGTATCATAGCCAAAAAGGAGACCACCAATGCCGGCAGAGAGAGCAAGGCGCATAATGTAAGGAGAACCAGTTGATCTCTGCCAACAGTCCGTGAAATCCGCCTTGCTTGCCGCCTCCGGACCCCCTTCCATCTTTCCCGCCAACGTTTCCAAACTCAATTTCCCACGTACCTAGCTGAAGTCAAAAAATGGCATCAATTCATAAGTGTAATGCTACACAACAATTTACGTAGGCATGCTTTAATTTGTGAAAATCAATGAGTTACTATAAAACTACAGAACAACATGCTTTTCCAGCAAAATTGATCACATATTTTCTCTATCTAGTCCTAATTATATCATTAATCCTTGTGCAAAAACTTTGATGTTGGTAAGTGGACAGAAGAAGAATTATAATAGGATTTTGTTAACAGTCATCTTTTTGAATCACCAAGATATAATAAACATGTATAGAATGACAATTTAGAGTTAATATTATGCGTTGACAAATGTGTCATCATTGAGGACATTAACAATATCTAGATTCGGTGAAATAAGTAAAGCTCTAATAATTCCAGATGTAATAAAGTGAATGGCGATGACATTGTTATGGAAGATGGTGAAGTTCAAGGTGGCTATGATGTATACAGAGACATTGAAATCAAAAATATTTTTCAAAGTTAAGTCAAAATGATGATATATAGTCATTAGGGAAATATGCATGAAATTTTTAACAGTGATGAAAGCATGCTACGTACCTTTTTATCAGGATCAAGTTGCAGAGGCAAGAAGAAGAGGTTTAATCACTAGTGATCACCCACGACCCTTTCCCATATTTATATTAATTTTCTCTCTTGCGGTGTTCCGCACCTTCTCTTTCGGGGGGAATGTTCTCTCTTGTGGTATGGTAACTATTACGCTTCCTTTTTTCTAGACGTAAAACTTATGTGTCACTGTGTTCTATATGTTAGCGTTTGTTTGACTTTCAACCTCATTTTAACCATCACAATAATAACACTTTTTAATTGTTAATTTTCTTCTCGTCTTATACTTAACATTATCTTCTAATGATGGAATCATTTAAATTGTTCATGGAGTCTTTCCTTAATGTTCTTCCTTTTGATATTGCCTCTACTAATCCATTTAAATATATTAAATTACGTATTTTTCAGTATTATTTTTTCTGGAAACAAAAAACAAACAAAAATAGGCGTTAACCATATACTTTTTGGAATAGTCATTATGAGCTTAGCCCACTTTCAAGTGAAATTGGGTCAATCATATATCTCCCATTGAAACATTACTTTAGGTCCATTTTAAAGTAGAAAAGTGAGAAAATTGATATGTCAAGAATGGGATTCGAACCCATGCCCTTTCGGACCAGTACCTGAAACTGGCGCCTTAGACCAACTCGGCCATCTTGACTTTGTTTGGCATGAATTTGTAATTAAGATATTTATATATTGAAATTGGTAACAACAGAGCAAACAATGTAAACGTGTGGCTTCGATTCGTGAAAAGCGTTGCGTACTTGTTGGTAAGGGGGAGTAATCTTTAATCTGAGGCATAAAATCAAAATATTATAAAAACACAATATAATGTAAACTCAAATAATTTAATAAAAGTATTTCATCAAAATAATAATTATAATTTAATAAAAGTCATTATTAAAAAATAATTTAGCAAGAACATTATGATTTAAATAGTATTAAATTTCCAATTTGTCATCTAACCTCACAACTTATTTTGACTACTCTCTTGCTTGTTCTTTGAGAGATTTCTTTGCAAGAGCAAAGGAAGAATGAAGTGTCTATAGGAAAAAAAAAAAACGTCCCCAGGTTTTGATTTTCATCATTTTCCATTTTTTAAAATAAAAGTTTGGTTGTGATTTTCGTTTTAGTAATTGATACCTACATGCAACTTCCCACTTTATCTGTTCATGGTTGAAACCATGTTCATGCTTATAAGAAAAGGGTTCTTACTTATTTAGTCCCTCAATTTTTAAAAAATAACGGATTAGTCCTTAAAAAAGTCCTAAATAATCCCTAAATTTTCTAAACATTCATTGAGTTAGGACAATAAGACACAAATGTAAAGTTCAAAGACCAAATAGAATACTAACAAAAAAAAAAAACATATAATAAAACCACAAGTTTCATGATCCAGATACATTGGGTTTCTATCATAGAGAACAAGAGCAAACAATGAGTTAAAAGTAAACATCAACTCGAGACCCCTAGCTAATCTAACAAATTGGAGGTGATTTGGGGATATTCTTGCCGCTAGAGACTGGATGTCAACTCAATGTTGTTGCAATTTTAATGTGGAACAGCATGACAACCACCACATCTTCCAAGTTGTTAACAGTCCATCCTGGTAGCTTTGGTTCTGTCCTCATAATAATACACCTTGCTGATTCTGTAAAAAATTTAACTGCTAGATGTTAAACCTATGGGAAGCTGCTGTCATTACAGTGAGAAAAGAAGAGTTAATTGGTGTTGATGTTTACGTGTCAGTAGAACTATATCAGCAGTCAGCTTGAGAAAAGCTGCTTTCTAATTGAAAGCTGGTAAGAGTTGAACACGCTGTATTTTCACTTAAGTTCTATAAAAAAAACACAAATTCTATGATATCCTCATCATTAGTCGTAACATGAAACTATCTGCAAACAACCATTGCAAAAGTCTGAAGCGTCAAAGTGATCAAGCCACATTATCACCAAGAATAAACTTTAATATCATCATTTTCAAGTCTTTGAACTAGTGATCTCCTTCAGCATGGCTGCCATTTAGAATTTATCTTGTATTGAAGGAAAACTTAGTTCATATATAGCCAGGCACACCCAAAGTTGGTCTATGAATAAGAAGCAAAATAATGTTTGAAACACCACTAATACATCTAAATCTGAATGTTATATCTAAACAATTGGATAAGTTCTACGTTTAAAATGCAAATATTGTAAAGAAGTAAAACACAGACTAAGCACTATATAATAAAGCCTCAGAATTGCAGAATTGCAGCAAGGCAGAAAAGCCATTCAGTCCCGAAAGATGGTATTTGGTAACTGATATCGTCATTGGCTCCTACTTTGAAAATTCAAGTGAAGAGTAACATACATTTACCTTCACATCTTAAAACAAACGTTTCATTCTTTTTTTTTTTTGCCGGAAAACACAGATTCAGAGACTCCTGGTAAATTTCCCATCCATGAAACACGAGAAACAACGTAATTATATTTATAGAATTGGTACAAATTGAATCAAAAGTGTGATACGAAATGTCAACTATATTCCCAACTTAGGATAGGTGAGACCAAACAACTTAATTAGCTATCCTAAGAACAAGAATGACCAACAAATTCTAGTGTAAATACAAAAATGCACTTTTTGGACACCAAACATATCGTAGACACCAAATCATCACCTCTGTGGTGTCTAGAGCATGCTTGGTGTATGCACTAGCCGTATAGATAACCAACTCTGAAATTGCAACATAGAAAGTCCACTTTCACAAATCTCTGACATAGAACAGAAGAAATTATATGCAAGCCAAACAATATGAACACAATAAAAGGCCAGAGTTTTAATAGCAGAGTCACGCATGAAGAAGATATAGAGCCTCAGAATTGCAGAATAGTAACAGCAAGGCAAATAAGCCATTCAGTCCCGAAAGATGGTATTTGGTGACTGATATCATCATGGGCAACATACGAAAAATTAAAATTCAGCCACAAAAATAAGAACATAACATGAATGTTAGTCTCATGGCCAGTCCCAAGAGGTAAAGGCAGCAACGCTGCTCCACAAGGCGATGGAATATGAGACAAGCGTCGACGGAGGAATTCCCAAATGAAGGGAGGACCGTCAACGTCAACGAACATTGCTATGTGACGTTAACTTTGGGATTTTGCAAACACACAAATATCAGTTTGCCCCCATTCTAGTAAGGGATTCTCGCAAATCCCCCGTCACATCAACCACTTACGATTCAAAGTTTTCAAGACAAATAACATAACCTCAAAATCAAAACAAACAATTCAGTGCTCAGAAAACAGGAGACCCAGATCTACAGCTGCCAAAACCCTAAACCGACCACCCCAGCAGCAAACGAAAGATGAAGAGAGAGTATCCATCAGAACACCTTTTATACTAGTTAGGTCGCGGCCGCTCAGACACTAGGTTTATCTCTCTGCCTCTCAACTCAACACCTAAACTCCACAAGTGGCCCAGTTACCACTAAGCCCAGTATTACTTTATTATTTTCATGTAAATTGGGCTTATTTATATGCCTTCGGGCCCAGCTTATATGCTGTTGACAAAAAATAACTGTAAACCTGTTTCACCACAAAAGATACAAATTGTGTATGCTGCGTAATATTTGAAGCATCTTGAGCTGCTCTGGGGTTTACATAGGAAATTAGGAATGATTTGCAGATACGAAACCTGATTTCTCAACATTTTGCATGTGTTTTGACGCTTTCACTTTGGAGTTGCTCTTGTCATGTACTTAAGAAATAAGATTTGAATTGGTGTTATTTTTTCATGCAATTGATTGGTATTTTTGCCATATGCTATAAAATATGAAAGAAAGTTGAAGGGAGTGTTACGTTTTCGCACTGGGGCTAATGCTCCTCAATTTATTCGAATTTAAACAATTATTTTCTTCAGCGTAAACATAATGTTGCTGTTTTTGAGTACAACTAGTTCAACCCGTCACACGCACGCATTAATAGGCTTGTGCTCTCCTCTAGAGCCATGAAATGAAAGCTGATATAATTGTTTTTTTTTTTTTCCCATTTTTAAAAATAGCCCCTCAATTGAAGTGATGTATAGAGTATACATTTAAGAAACCGTGGCTAGTAACGCAACAAATTTGTGAAAAAAGCTAAGAATTAGTACCCTCCACTGTCCCATTGTGGTCCTTCTGAGGTGCAGTAGTCTCTTCGGAAGGATTACTTCTAATGGAACGGGCAAGGCGCTTGACACCACTCAAACGCAAGGGTTTCGGTGTGCAACCTGAATTAAAAATGGTTCAACTATATATATTTTCACCAATAAATAAAAGAATAGTTTTCTTCATTCAGCTTATATACCCACCGTCACCACCTGATACATCAGCGACTTGGTGATTTCCACTAATAAGCCCTCTGGTTGGTCTCATCAGGTTTCTTGCAATATGTTTAATACTAATCAGACTCAACCTCCTTGGTAGATCCCTCAATTGGATTGGGATTGATGATACTATTGATTATTGCATATTGCATGAGCAAAACTTTATAAACAAATTAAATGAAAAGGAACACAAGTATGTGACATAGCAGCAAATGATCACCTTCAACAATTTCGGATGTGTGTCGTGAAGGAGTGACCGATTGAGGCTCATTACTGGAACTGTTGCTTGAGTGTGGACCATGAGAATATTGAGGCAGAGGACTAAATGGAGCATTTGCATTTGCGGCAGCCCTCTGTCGCCGGAGCTGGTAGTTTCTGCGGCGCCTAGCGAGATGCCTCTCCCTTTGTTCAAGGGTCATGGACTGTCTCCTCTCCCTGTCACGGAGACGGCGCCGCTCCCTCTCTTCCTCCCTTTGCATTCTGCACAACACAGCATGTTCAGATCTCTCTTCTGAAACAAAAGTAACACGTTAAGCTTCGTAATCACCAACCACAATAGAAATAAAAATAATAATTCTCAATCAAGGAAAATTAATAACACGAATCTCGTTGGGTAGATCAAAATCAATCACGAAAATTGAGGTACATGTTATTTCTTTGTTCCAAAATTCCAAGGTGTTTTAGATTGTCATCAATATAACAGATTACAAATATCTGATACGAAATGAAGAGACCATCATTCAATCAATTTTAACATTAAAATTTCATTATGAAGTATTAGCTAAAGGGACAATTGAAGCCTAATAATAACATGGAATTTTCCATTGTTGAAATTGGAAATGTTAGGCAATGAATTGAAGATTGGGCCAGGAGTCATTTTACCTGCTATACTGCAGATTCGATTACCGGCCAGCAAAAGCGAAGCAATTTGCCTACTAACAAAATACAACAAAGGAAAAAAGATCTCTTAAAACATATAATAATAACTTTCAAGATGTCTTATTCAAGCCCAATAAGACCTTTTCCACGGTAAGATTATTCTTTAGATTCGAATATAAAACTTCTGAGTAAGCTAAAACAATCCTCAATTAACTTTGTAGGTAATAATAAATTAAATAATATTTTTTTATAGGAAAACATATAAAATTAAATCAAATTTTATACGCATTTTGATTTTATTCGACTAAATTTTTATTTTAAGTAAGATTCAGTGATGGGTGTATTACCCTTTGGTTGAAAGATCACTTTAAACTTGAATAGTACAATATAAAATTAAATTTTGTCCATTGCCCCGAGCCATGTAACAATTTCAACTCCTGTTATATGATTAACGAGAGAGCAAGAGTGAGCGAGGGAAACTTGCTTTGAACGCAAGGAATTGAAACTGAAAGTAGAATTTACTTCATTGATTACACTAAGCTGTGAGCTTGTGCTTTTATACAAAGAAGGTGGAGCATAGTGTTCCACATTGATGCATGCCTATGACAACAAGTCTCGCAACAAACTTACAACAGCCACACACCAGGAATGGGAAAATAACAGAAGACAAACTGAAGCTAAAATGGTAAATATAGCACGTGCTATATCAGCAGCAAAGCTAATTACTCTCATTATCATCTATTCGTGTTACCCCCCCCCCCAAGCTGGCAAAGGTTGATGGATGTCAATCATGCCCAGCTTGGAAATGAGATGGACAAACATCCGTAGAGGCAATGCCTTGGTGAGGAGATCGGCACATTGTTCCTTGGTGTCAATGGGAAGCAGGCGCATAAGCCCATTCTGAAATTTCTCTCTGACTATGTGGCAGTCAATATCCAAGTGTTTAGTGCGCTCGTGAAACACTGGATTCGCTGCAATGTGAAGCGCGCTTTGATTGTAACAGTAGAGGAGTGAATCTTGAGAAGGAGAGTAATGCAAGTCAGCCAGCAAGAAGGAGAGCCATTGCAGCTCACATGTGGCGCTAGCTAATGCCCTGTACTCGGCCTCTGAGGATGAGCGTGAAACCGTGCTTTGTTTCTTTGCTTTCCAAGATACAAGAAATGCCCCAATGAAGAAACAGTAGCCGGAGACAAATTTGCGTGTGTCTAAGCAACCTCCCTAATCAACATCACTGAAACCTACCAATTGAAGAGAAGAGGACTGTGGGAAGTGAATGCCACGGACTGGATCCCCTTTGAGGTAACGAAGGACTCTCATTGCTGCACGTTGGTGTGTCACAGTGGGAGAGGCAAGAAATTAGCTAAGTTGTTGGCAAGCGAAAGCAATATTAGGCCGTGTGGAGTTGAGATAGAGCAATCGCCCTATTAGACGCCTGTAACTGGGGACATCCTCGAATGGCTTCCCATCACTTTGATGCAACATGACAGCAATATCTAAAGGTGTGGATGCTGGCTTTGATTCTGTTGTGCACGAGTCCTGCAACAGATCTAAGCAATATTTCCTTTGGCTCAATGTGATGCCCTTACTTGAGTGAGACACCTCAAGCCCAAGGAAGTACCTTAATTCCCCAAGGTCTTTTATTTTAAATTTGCCATCAAGCACATTTTTGATTTGTTGAAACGCTTCTAGGGATGTGCAAGCCAATATAATGTCATCAACATATAGACAAGCAATGCGGTAAAAACAGTGGAATCACCCTTGATGAAGAGTGTATGATCAGCATTTGTTTGGCAGTATCCTTAGTCCAGCAACACGTGTGTAAGCTTCTCAAACCACTGCCTACTCGCTTGTTTGAGGTCATACAAGCTTTTTATTAGTTTGTAAACTTTTCCTGGCTGTGGAGTTGTCAAACCTGCGGGTAAGGTCATGTACACCTCCTCCCTTAGATCACCATGCAAGAAAGCATTGTTGACATCCAACTGATGGAGATGCCAAACCTTAATTGTGTTTTTGGATAATGTTTGTATAGTCCATCAAATAATGTTTGTGCATGCACCCATATGAAGTTTGTGCACTCCAATCATATATCATATTTTGCAAAATACTTAACTATAAGTTAAGTATTATGCATATCTGTAAAGTTTGTGCATGAGAATGTATAAAGTTTGTGCATTAAAAATGTATAAAGTTTGTGCACCTATTTATGTTTGAGTAAAATCCCTATGTTGTATATAACTATGTAATGTTTGGGCACTAACTCTCATAAAGTTTGTGCAGTGTCACGTATAATGTTTGTGTATCTGCATCAGATTAAATATATTTGAATATGTATGTGATTATAATGTTTGTGCACATTTACGAATAAAGTTTGTACAATCACACGGATAGCGTTTGAGCTTCTTATCAAAATGCTTCTGTGTGCCTAGGATGGTGCAAACGATTGTTTAAAGTAACTAATAACTGTATCTGTTAATGTTTGTGCATTGATGAATATAATGTTTGTGCATTACTTCGTTTAAACACGAACATTTTCTCATGGCAACCAATTACCGTAACTAAACAAAAACACTCCATAAACAACATGAAAATTTACCAAGTTCTCCGACATTTGACCGGTTTCCTCCATTGCGTTCGATCAAAACAAATGTGGTAACCACGACGAGATCCTCATAATGCTCTCTACGTTTGCTCATGTTTTTGGTGGTTATGATGGTGAAATAAGGTGTGATTGATATCGTGTTGTGGTGGTTATGACGGATTCTTGAGCTCAGAATATAGGGTTTGAAAAGTTCGTTTGTGATATCGTAGAGAAAATTATGTTGGAGTGTGTTCATTTGTGATATCGTTGAGAAAATTGCGTGAGAATGCGTGATATTCTTAATAAGAAAAGTCTACTATAATTATTATAATTGTCATTAATTACGTGTAGATTTAGGGTGTACACAAAGCATTTTTGTTATTATAATTTGCACTTATATTGTATCATAGTACTTTATTCTTTTTGCTAAAATCCCGGGAATTCACATGATCGATTATGAATTGTTCTTACGAAAATCCATATAAAATGTTTACGCTAGTTGGATCACCCGCGCTAGCGTAGGAGAATAAATTAACGAACATTTCTTTTATTCAAATTAATACACATGCTGTTTGTTTATATATATTTTGCTCGCCTTTCCATTCCTTTTTTCATTTTCATTAGTTTAAAAAAAATATCCCTCTTTATGCCGGTTAGCTTGGTGACACCAAATCCTTTATTTACCAATTGTCCCTACAAGAGCATGAGCCCCCATCAAAATGATGGAAACGATTTCTGTCCCTTACAATAATTTTCCTTTGGTAGACCTTGGAAATAAATTTAATGCTCAAATGGCAGTCCTCGCAAACTCGCAGGTTCTTAAAAATTCTGATGGGACTCCCGGAAGCAGTGGTGAGCAGTCCAAAAGCAATTGCTAATTTCTCACTATGAGTAGCTAACACATTCTTTCTCTCTTGTTCATCAAAATCTTGAATGGTTGAAGATGATAGTGGCTCGTATCCAGCACATTGAATTCTATCAAGTATTTCATCCAACATTTCATATATCTCAAGGGATTTTGGATGAGATTTATCCCCAGAAACAAATTCATAAACTGCATTATCAACTTCAATTGAGCTACTTCCGGGGACTTTCTGAATATTTGAATATTTCATACTCCTTCTCAAGTTCACAACCTTGTCCCATTTCTTTGCTTGGGAATATATGTTTGACAAGAGAATGTAATTCCCATCCCCATGAGGCTCCAATTCAAGAAGCTTCACCGTAGCTGCTTCTGCCAGGTCAACATTTTTGTGGATTCTACAAGCTCCAAGAAAGGCCCTCCAAACTATGGCATCTGGTGCAAATGGCATGCTCCTGATAAGTTCCCTAGCCTCTTTAAGGCGCCCTGCTCGCCCCAATACGTCAACCATACATCCATAGTGTTCTATCTTTGGTGTAACTCCATGAACACTGCTCATTGATTTGAAGCATACCCATGCCTTGTCAACCAATCCACTATGGCTGCATGCACTTAATACACCTATGAAGGTAACATCATTTGGCTCAATTCCTTCGGTTATCATCTTGGAGAAATATTCTAGGGCCTGATCTCCAAACCCATGACTTGCAAGGCCCATTATGATGGCACTCCATGTAAAGACATCCTTATGATCCAAGAGCTCAAACATCCTCAGTGCATTGTCTATGTCCCCACACTTGGCATACATGTCTAAAAGACAAGTCCCCAGCTTCAAGTCCACTTCAATTCCATATCTCTGAATGTACTCGTGAATCATCTTGCCCATACCAAGGGCACCCACATTCCCACACGCAGACAAGACACTGATCATGGTGACCCTATCAGGCAACACATGAGCTAGTTGCATGTCATGAAACAGTCTCAATGCATCATTAGATTGCTGCCTCTGCTGACCATCAATGTCAAACAGTTTCTGAGCGGCCCCAGCATCGCCTAGTGAGGCATATCCATGAATCATGGTGTTCCAAGAAACCAAGTCTCTCTCAGGCATTCTGTCGAACAGTTGGTGTGCCACCTCAATCTCCCCAATTCTAACACACTCTGCCAACAACACATTGTATGAAACCAAGTCCGGTTCTTCCATGTAATCCAAAACCCTGCCAGCATTCTCCAAGTAACCGCATTTTGCATACATCTCCATTAGTGCAGTTTGGACAAACAAATCAGGACCAAACCCAAGTTTCACCACATGGGTATGCGTCTTTCTTCCATTTTCCCAATCCAGCAACCTTCCACATGCCTGAAAAACCAGCGAGAGGCTAAAACTATCGACCGAGACGTCACCACGGAGGAGCATTTGGAAGTAAAGGGTAACGGAGTCTCGAGGCCTTTGAGCACTGAGGTAAGCGCGCATCATGGTGTTCCAGATGAACGCGTCGGGCAGGGGAAATGAATCGAACACAGAGCGTGCGTAGTGTAAGTCAGTGGGCGCAGGAAGCGAAACGAGTGTGCCCAAGAGCCTGGCTTGGAGGAAATTGTTATGCCAGAAACGTGTTTTGATGTAAAAGGCGTGAACTTGGAGGAAGTGTTTTAGGGTGGTGCTGTGTTGAAGAAGGGATTTGATCCTCTTTTCTATCGCCTTTCCGGTGTGTTGTTGAAGAAGCTTAGAGTTACAACATAGCCTCATCTTAGTCCCCCAAAAATCAACACCTTCTTGTCAATAACACTTTTAGGGCCTTATCTAAGATTCTCTCCCTAATTCAACTGTTATTCGTGAAACCTAGACCTTTAAATTTGTCTTTAGAGTTGTCAGTATCTATCAAGTCCATTCTCATATCATGGAAATGATCATATTAACCTCTGAACTCGGGAAACATTCATCTTTTGAAGTCTATTAAGATTGTTAGAAAATTACATCCATAAACCATGGAATGACTTAAACTCAGTCTAGCAAATATTTATGCTTCTCTAGTTTTAGTCAGTTCGTGTTGATTGCTTAATCATGAGATAAACACGTCCAAATTTTACCAACTTTACATGCATGCTTATTTATATGTGCACTTTACATTGTCTATATGCATGTGTTAGCAATTCCTATATAACTCTTCAACATAAATAGAGAGACAAGATGACTAGTTAAGATGAGTTAGTAATTCCTTTCACCTATATTTCTCTAGCAGCATGAAAAGTAAGTTTGCCAATGGTTATGTAAAGATTGATGTAAACCAGAAAGATAGTTTGCAAAGAATGACAGCACTTTTCTATGATGATCATCATTTGAAAAGGAACCCACACAGCAGATGTCTTACAATATAACCAATCACGGGATTCAGAACAGTGAACTGGTGTTAATACATTTGAGAGATACATTCCAATGATATTGATAGCCATCCTCAATAATGCCCTCACTCAAAATGTGCATCATGAGCTGTGGAAACTGTAAATAGCAGGTTGTTTATTTGTTTGATTGCCAGTACCATTGTCATTACTCATTAGGCTTTTTTGTATACAAAGTACTGTTGTTTGTTGTTGGTATTTTTTTTTTTTATAAATTTTTTTAATTTGAAGTCACTCAAACCTCTTTTCTGAAGCTGCTACGTCTATTCAAAACTCCGCTCCATCCAAGTCCCTTTTTCCTTTACTTTATTGGACATAGCGTGGCACAAGTTATAGCACTAACTAGTCACTTGTCACTCACTCACTCACTCACTGCAACTGTTGCAGATAATTCGATCTGTAAAATATAGTCCCACTAACCTGTAGTGGGAATGCCTCCTCAACTTTTAATTTTTATGCTTGTTTTCATTATGTTGCTAATTGGGCAAAACGTGCCTTTATCTAATTTAATGGCCAATGAAAACTAAATATAGAAAATAGGATTTTATAATGCACGCCTTGCCCATCTTTGAGTCCAATATGGATCTCTATATCAGTCAACTTGTATGTTTCAAACTTCAAAAACATGAGAGAAAAAGTGGTGGTGGGGGCTTATGCTTGCTGCATAAAAGAAGCAACCTAGCTATATATCCAAGCATTAGTGGTTGTATGCAGCTTTCATATCTGCATGCCATTTGCATCCAAACAAATGGAAACAAAGAACTTGCATAGAGATTAAGCGAGAGAGGGAAGAATGTTGGTATGTTTGTCTTTGTCACACATAATTGTTCGATCAAAGCATGATGACCCTGCCAAAGATTATTATTCCTCCTCCTTCTAACCCCTTGTCCTTTGCTCCAACACTGCCCCCCCACAATTCTTCAAATTTCCCCTTCTCCCAACAAAAGGAAAAAGCTCGAAGCGTATTAGTAATAAAGAAATAAATCTAAAAGGAAAAAGTAGGGGAAATAAACTATTATGATATGGAAAACTCCAAAACAAAGGCAACCAAAAAAGGCTCCACCAACTTCAAAGCTGAAGAAGAGGACCTTTTTGTACATTGTTGGCAGGGCATCACTCGACTTATTATTCCTCCAAACACACCCTTCCATGTGCTTGCTTCCGACATTCCCTTGGACTATTCCAACGAGCACTTTTCTGCTTTACCAATGCTTTTGCCTCTTTGCATCCAAATATATAAAAAAAAGAAAAAAAGAAAAAAAAAGGAGAAGATATGCTTGTATGCAATTCCCCCACCCCCACACATATTACACAGTCTATTAAATCGATTAGATTGATTGACCAATCAACATCTTTCTGTTTGGACTATGCTACTTATCTGCCGATTCTCCTTCCCCTTCTTTTTTTTAAAATCATTTTAGAATTTCATCGAGGGACTAAAAATGATTAAAATATGTCCATTTTCAAAATCCTAACCATGCCACCACCCTATAAATACACACGTAAAGCAATTCATGGCCTCTTGGAGCCCATTCCTTAATTTCAAGCTGCTACCATTACCACAACTCGTAAGTCATAATGGGGAGGGAAATCAACGATTCTAGTGCCATTCACTCTTCTTCCATTGCTCTACTACAAGAGAGGTTTAGACAACTTCAGAGAGTGAAGGAGATGAGGGAGGAGAGGGAGCTTCTGAAAATGCTGAGTGCTGAACATAAACACTTGAATTCCAATTACCCCACCATGAGTAGTGGTAGTTATGAGCAGCCAACAAGGCTGTTTTTCCACCCTGAATTGATCATTCCATCAAGGTCATCACCTCCCCATGTTTCTCTTTCTCTCTGGCCAACATCTCAGGAGGAAGAAGACAACAAGACCAGTGCTTTTGGGACGCCAGTCTCAGTGAACTCAAGCCCCAGAGATTGTGCGCGTAAACAGTCCCTTCAGGCTTCATGGAAGAACTTCCATGATTGGGACTCTGCCTCTGACTCTGGTGGTGTTGATACTTCTCTCCATCTTTAATATACTTGTCTAGCAATGTGGTTTTGTTTCACATATATAAGCAATACATCGAATGATGTAAGACATAACGGCCTCCATCCATCAAATGGTTTATGACTAGCCAACCAATGCCGTGAAAAGACTCAATGGTTAGGTTCTAAATATGATGAAGCCTGTCCAGAAATTTTGGTGAGTTAATGCAGAGTTTCTATCTCGTGTTCTAGCCTAGCTTGGTCGGTTTTAATGTTTTTTTTTTTTTTTTCTTCTTCCTTCCCGGTTAGCACCAGCCCTTTTAGAACTTGTTATCATTCTGCTTAGTGCTTAGTAATCTCTCTTTGGAAAGGGAAATAATCTGTATATGTTCAATCAAATGTAACGAGTTGTGCCTAAACGCAACCTTATGGGAAAGTGACATGTCTTTGCACCAGGGGCTAAATGATCATGGACACGGGAAAATAAATATGAAAAATAGAAAATGCAATGCAAGAACATATCCCCATTGAATGAGTAAAAGATTTTCATGCAACAAGGTGTGCCAAAAAAAAAAAATAACAACCGAGGATGACTTCAAAGCTCAATGATTCTGAATTGTCTTTTTCTGTATGTTTGGTAATGGCATAGCCTCACAAAGTGCAACCAACTCCACTCATGTACTTCTTGCGTACCGGGCTATACGTGGTGTTTTGTTGTTACAAATCATGTTTGGTTAGGGTGAGGTTCATTGATCCAATCTACACTAATTATGCCGTGATTTACTGCAAAAAGCAAAGTCTGGTCCAAAAAAAAAGTGAAAAGAAATTTAAAAACTCAAAAGCAGATATGAGTGAGCAAAAAGTTTTCTAAATATGTTAATGCATAAATTGGTTTGTGTAGAATAAGCAAGAATGGTTTGGTTTGATATAGGCATTAGACTATTAGGGCATTGGAAATTCTTTCTAGCTATGATGTATTTTCAACTCTCTCAGCTATCATATGCACCAATTCCATGGCATTTGATCAGAGACCAGAACTCAAGCCATCATTCTCTAAAAGGATTTTCGCATTATAGCAAAAGATATGGAGGAGCCTGATAGATAGTTCTCTCACTATCTGCCTGGCATAAAGAAAGTTAACTCCTAATAGGCAAGGATGTTTCTACCATTCAACATCTACAAAAGTACTTCAAATCCGCATTGAGAATCCAAGCCGAAAAAGAAGGGTAAACTTGTACATGAAGAAGCACTTTCTTTCTTGGAAAGCATGCTAAAGCCTAAAAGCTTGGTTTGGTATGTTTTTCAAAGTTTTGCTTTGTGTACTGTGTGAATCCCAATAGGATAATAAGCCTTTGTTTAAGCGTGTATGGGACACACTTGCAAATATAGCAAACCCATCATAATTGAAAGAACTGTTTGTTCTTGATTTCTTGTACACAATTTAAAGAAAGCACTTCTTTATTTCAAGTTCCTGTAGGGATCCTGACTTCTGCTTTTTAGTCTTATTAGCTTGCTTGGGAAATTGGTCATCCAGATTCGTCCACATTGCAAAAGAAGAAGATTTGCATAGAATGGACCTACTGCACTATGAAATCAGAATCTTTACCAAAACAAGAATTACATAAGATAACTGGTTAAGTGGTTATCCACACCACAACAAGGAACTATTGATCCCTATAAGGACTACTATGGATCTTAATTTACTTTCCGTTGTTTATGCAATTATCCACTCTTAGGAGGCAAGTTTCAGTAGATATATAATGTACGATACATATCTGGGATATCCATATATATATATATATATATATATATCTAACACTAGAGAAAGCAATTAGTTTCAAGTTATCGTGACACCGAAGGATCGGAAGTATGGCCATATTATAGCTTGGTGTCTCAACCTTTGGAAAAAGAAAGAGAGTCACTACTGTGTTCACATCTCTTTCCTCTTCAGGAGGAAATTATATAAATAGAGCCCCACTTGTAAGAATAATGATAGCTCCCGAAGAGAACAATGATCTCTCCAATTCTCAAAATTTTGATAGCCATGCTCCTTTTGAACCTATCTTTTCAAGCACATGGTAAAATTTTACTTAGCAATGTTTTCTTTTATTCAGTATAATACTATTAATATGTTAGAAGCCAAAGACTAATTGTGTAACTAATATCTTATGTGATCCTGAGAAATTGGAAAATTTCAGGGCAATATATGGAGTGGTGCATAGCTGATGAGCAGACCCCAGATGAGGAGTTGCAGAGGGCCATGGATTGGGCTTGTGGAAAGGGTGGAGCAGATTGCAGCAAGATACAAGTGAACCATCCCTGTTACTCACCAAACACATTGAAGGACCATGCCTCTTATGCCTTCAACAGTTACTACCAGAAGTTCAAGCACAAAGGAGGCTCTTGCTATTTCAATTCTGCTGCAATCACCACTGATCTTGACCCAAGTAAGATCTCTAAATTATCATCATGAGTTATGCTTTATGCTTTGCTGTTAACTATTAGTAACAATTAATAATGTTGACTTTTAGGCCATTATATCTCTTGTTTTCGTTCAATGACAGGTCATGGCTCATGCAAATTTGAGTTTGTCCCTTGAATACAAGTTTGAAGTAATTTATTTCCTTGTTGTGAAAGATCATATTTTGCGGTTGAACTTTGGAAGGTGTAACGAAGTCAGTGCTTCTTTCTGTCTGGCCGGGTCTCACCAATTCTTCTTGTTCTATCAGTTAATATATGAAATGAATGGTTTTGAATTCTTCTATTTGACTCCGTGTAATTGGTGATCGTGGAATGAGATGTTCTGTATGGAAATTAGAAGATTAATTTGATATACAGTTAATAGTAAAAAGTGATAATATACGATGTGATAATATGCCGACAGCCATACCTCAAGTGGCATATAATATAATAGTAAAAAGTTGTAACTTTCATTCAATCATATTCAAATTTGATTTGGAGATATATAATGTGTTTTACTCAAAAATATATTTATTTTTAAGAAAAAAAATTATGATGTGATAATATATAGAGGTGACAATAGATCAGATTAGACTGGACTTACTTTTTCATAAACCAAACTTGCATTATAATTATTGGACGTGAGCTTAGTTTGTGGCATAAGATTTTTTTTTTGCCTAAGTCAGGTTTGTCTTAAGGCTTTGACTTGACATGTCGTCTGATTATAAAGTCTGTCAATCTAAAATTTTTTTAAAAAAAATGAAAGATTGAATAAAAAATTGTGTGCCAAAAATAGCATTCTTTTACCTCTAAAGATGAAACAACTAAAATAACAAATAATTTTTTCTTTTCATTTTTAATCATTAACCAAAACTAGATTTGTACTTTAAAAAAATGTTGAAGTTAAGTTATAAATAATGAAATATTAAATAGTTATAACATCAAAGTGTCTAGTACAACAGATGAAGGTGCATTTCCACATTATAGGCATAAGTTTGAATCTATGTTGTAGGCTTTTTAATTTTTTAAACTATAATTATAAATGAGTATTATAAGGCTGGTTTGGTAAGTTTAGTAGGCTTTGCAAACAGCTTAGACTTGACCTGTTTATATGAACAAACTTTTAAAGTGGTGATAGGGTTGATGTAAAGTTTACGATATAAGAGCCAACTATTTTTATTTATACAATAAGATTTGATTGAATGCACGTCAATTAAACTCTATTTTTCTTTTACAATAATAATACCTTTTTTTTATGCCAACAATACATTAAAATTAAATTTATGTCATGGAATCTAATGCATATGTAATTGGAAGAATTACTTCTGAAATAATCCAGCCGTACACATTACAAGCTTGTTAGGACAATTAGAATCTAATGTTATTATGCAATAAGATCTACGTATTATTTATTATTGGTCACTTTGAGACGTAAATCACCACTATTTCAACTTGGGCTCCTTTTTTCTTTTGGGTTGGGGCACGAGAACGGGAAGATGGGCGAGCCGGACTTATTTTTACCAAAAATTAACTAAGTGTAAAAATGTAAGTGTGCTTGTGGTCCTCTTTTCCGCTGCAATTGACAACGGCTTCATCATCCAAGGTTGTTTGATCTCACTGCATCAAGTCCTCTCTACAAAGAGGCAGAGTAATCATTCATCTGATTTTAAGGTCTAGAAGTGTTTGTCCTTACAAGTTACTACCCTGATTTGATTTCTGAAGGATATAGAGACTGATAGTCTGATACATTCTTATGTTCATGTGGATTTCTAAATTCCAACCCCAACACGCATCCAACACAGCAATACACCATATACAATGTATCCTACTTGTTACCCCCAAGTGAATAATTTTGTGTTAAGCTAAGTTTGAGTGAAATATTGTTGGAAGAGTTCTTAGCTAATTGTTTTTTAAAATAAAAAATAAGCAGAATTAAACATGTGCTGAGCTGGAGATTACTACCAATGGTTTCTTAGGGTGAAAAACCACTCATTCCAAGTGTGAAGTTTTGAACTGCAAATAGATAAAGTGACGAGCTTAGTGGAATGTAGTAGTTGACACAGAGTTGGGTGGGCAGGCAAATGATTTATCTTTCTTTTTTATACTCTCTTCCTTGTATAGTATTTACCTATATTTTATTAAATTATATTTTTATAATATTTATCCAATTCATATTCCAAAGTAGTATTTATTGTTTTTTTTCACAATATCCAAAATTTTATAGTCGTTAAATACATTAATAAAATCTACATCTTTTAAAATAAGGTCATTTTTTTATCTATTTAAATAAATTTTACTACTTTTAATAATATTCATTATCATTTTTTACTTTGTGATATGTCTTAAAATAGACACTTGATCTCAAGAGAGAGAGAGAGTATACGTTGCAATGATTGCCGTGCGAACTCTCAGGTTATGAATACGGTAATAATTTACAAATTTTGATATGATCATGGCATGTGAACACAAAGCCACAAACTCATACTACCTACTAGTTCGTGGCCCACCACCAAATATAAATAAATCGTAAAATCAATATGTAAAATGAGATCTCTTTTTTAAAAAAAATAAAGTGAGATTTTATTATTGAATTATCAAACCAAAAAATAAAATTTATTTTATTTTAATAATGCAATAATTAGCCCTTTCATTTTAAAGTATTCAAATTTAAATAAATAAAATTATGTAAAGTAACCATGATTGCTCGACCAACTTGGTCACTTTTACACAATTGATCAACTTTTAAACCACCAAATTTATATAGGATAACAAGTATTCACCTATGTTACCACCTACGCTTGCTCACTTCATTTTATTTGTTATATATTTATCCTCTAACTTTGTCACACATTTCATATATAAGATGATTTAATTTTTGCGGACGTTTGCATTTATTGTTTCTGTTCAAGGCTAAACAAGAAAATCTCACCATAAAGCCATAGAGGAAAGGTGAAAAAGAAAAATAGGAGCCACGTATTCCTTTACCATATGTTTGGTATGGCCTAGGCAAAATGAAATGGGGTATCATAAAACTGAACCCACACCGTCCTTAATGATCAGAGTTAAGGCACTCTCCCTTACCCTATCACACCCTTTTCTAGGGACTAGAAACTGTTACTCTTTTCTAGAAACAATGAAGGAGCTCTAAAAGCCACATTTTTCTTTTTTTCTCATTTATTATCAGTCCTTAAATGCAGAACCAAATGTGACAGCAGAATCCTTCAATTAATGACCCTATTTTTATTATGATAGGCTGGTCAAGTTGCTTTTATCGATAAATAAAGGATGTTGATATTTAATATGTGCTTATTGAACATTCATAAATTTAATTATTTTTTTTTAATATTATTAAGTATTTTAAATTTAAATTAATAATTATAAATATTTATAGAAAATGTATTAAATATGTTATACGATCATTTAATTATTTCTCACCTTTTCCATACGTGTTCTCTGTCATCTCAGCCTTTAAGCTTTGACCACTTGGCAAGCTTTAATTCATTGTAGCTAAATCTACATCATCACTAGTTGGAAAATTTTTAAAGCCAAAACCTGTGTCTCTGTGCGCGTGTGTGTGTGTATATATATATTAGAGGCCCTAGGATCTTTCATTACTAGTTAGTGCTCAGTGGTTGCTTCTTAGTGCTCATTCAGCTACACATTTCTCTTTCTTTTGTTGTTTGGGGGGAAAAATGAGTTATTTGGGTGTAGGAGTTAGTCCTGGGACTGTCCCAGTGTACCACAGCACAAAGCTGAAGGTGTTGGATAGGAGGGTGAGGATAGCAGAGGTTGTGTTAAGGTGTGTGATCCTTGTGCTGGGAGTTCTTGCAACTGTTCTTGTGGGGACTGATACGCAAGTCAAAGTGATTTTCTCCTTTCAGAAGAAAGCTAAATTTACTGACATGAAGGCTTTAGTGTAAGCTCTCCATTCTTGTCCTTTTCTGTTCGGAAATGGTGTGTAATATATGCATGTCATGTCCCTGATTTTTCTTGTCTCCTAAATTTGATTGCCAAACAAAACTTTGCAGGTTCCTGGTAGTAGCCAATGGCTTGGCTGCTGGCTACTCCTTAATCCAAGGACTGCGCTGTGTTGTGAGTATGGTTAGAGGAAGTGTGCTCTTCAGCAAGCCCTTAGCTTGGATTATTTTCTCTGGTGATCAGGTAGGTACATACATGTTTTTCTACTCTCCTCGCTGCCATAAAATAAATAATATCCTAAGCAATAAGGTCCTAAAATTAGTACCATATATTATGGTTTCCCC
Source organism: Nissolia schottii (assembly GCA_003254905.1). Lineage (NCBI taxonomy): Eukaryota > Viridiplantae > Streptophyta > Magnoliopsida > Fabales > Fabaceae > Nissolia > Nissolia schottii. The sequence continues at coordinate 119,587 of QANU01048949.1, read as the reverse complement.
ATTGAATTTGTCAATTATAGCTTAATATGCAATTTGCCACTGCTGAATCATGTGATGAATTAGGAATTAGGAAAAACCACCATAAGAGAGATTGAGACCTTCAGTTGAAACAATTGATTCTGTTCATACCCTGTGTCCGAATTTCATAGTAGGATTGGGGTTGGTTATGGCAATCCATAATGACCTCAAATTTAAGCGTGTGAAAATTAGTGCTGCGGGACCATAAGAAAAACCGTACATATACATGATTGTTACTAGTAAGAGTCACTCACCACAAGGCATTCTTAATCCCATGTTTGAATTTGGAATCACAAATATGTCTACTGGTTGTTGAGAACATTTAATTTTAAGCTGGCTAGGTGTGATACAAGAAGCATTAATAAGATCATGGGCTATGGTAGATATAGTATAGTATTCTACAACATGTATTGAACATACATACTTTTATTGAAGGCTGAAGATTTTATATTCCTTTTTAATCTAAGGAAATCAATCTCAAATAAAACGGATCCTGCCTCCTGGATCCAAAAGAAACTTTTATTTTGTTTTCAATTTACAGTTAAGTGTTCACAGCACAAAATTATAACATACTTACTCAAAAGACATATTGGAACTTTGGTATTATATTTATGCAGGTAATGGCATATGTGACAGTGGCAGCGGCGGCGGCTGCGATACAATCAGGGCTATTGGCAAAGACAGGGCAACCTGAGCTGCAATGGATGAAGGTATGCAACATGTATGGGAAATTCTGCAACCAAGTGGGAGAAGGGATAGCTAGTGCTTTTGTGGCTAGCCTTAGCATGGTGTTCCTCTCTTGTATTTCGGCTTTTAGTCTCTTCCGTTTGTATGGAGGTGGTAACAAAAACAAAAATTCAGGTTGGTAGGTTTACATATAGAATAGAACCTACCATATATGGTTGGTTTCATTTAGTTAGTTAACAACTTAATTAGCNGACTCTTTCTTGGCCAATGTAATAGTTTTCTAATTTATTACAAGCCTCTCTTTTTATATATATGTGGTAGTGGTGAATGATAATGTCGCCTGTGTTACTGGTCCTAGTGCTCAATAATCAATTGCAACTTCAGCATGCTATATTTTCATTGCCAACATATTGTTCCCATGGTGATGGGGTAAATGATAAAACATCTTTAGATTCTTACGATCAACATTACTTGGTAAAGAGCTCTTGTGCTCATCTCATCAATACAAATCGTTTTCCCGGATTAAACTTAACAAGCTCTTGATTATGAGTGTTAAGTAATGAAGATGACCTCTCCATTAATTTATAATGTAAATAATCAATTATGAACTATGAAAGTATGAAAAAGATCTCAAAGTTAGTGGTATGCCTATAGACTATTGAAGAGCAACTGTCTTTAATTTGGGAACGGGTTTACTTAGAGTGTGATGCTTCAATCACATAATTGGGTGTTTAATCAAGTTTATTAAGAGAAGAAGCAAAGAATATTTTGACAATTGTATTAAGGAATAAATTGCTAGTTACGGAATATTTTTTTCATTCTCATAGACCTCACAGTTAAGGGACAAGGTGAACTAACGTCACTCCATATCAGACAATTAATAAGCACTATTTACATCAACAAAAATATACTTAGAATTTTGAAGGTAAGTGACCCGCGGTCCTTTTTTTTTTTGTTAATTTTTTATTAAGTGAGCATGTATAATTAGAATAAAATTAAGAAATATGGAATTTAATTATTTATTTTAGAGTTAATTAGGTGAGTTAGAGTATTAATTTTAGGGATTAGGGTTTAAAATTGAGAAATTTGGGTTAAATATGGGGTAGGGACAAAATAGATTGATTTAGAAAAATATGAAGACTAATTTGATATATGTGGAGTGACTATTACATAATTACCCTCTTCACAATCCACGTGGCACTTAATGTGTCACGAGGCAGCTGTCAATGAAGTGGGACGGAGACTTGACATCATTGACTAAATTGCCGTGTGCTAATTATGGGCACAAACTTGATCAATTTAAAACCATGGAACCACATTGATTGATCCTCCATATTCCATGGACCAAATTGATGTTTTATTATTATTATTATTATTATTTTTCTATTTTTGGTCTTTGGACTTCACAACAACAAATGAAAACGCAAGGCCCAACAACTACAGTAGAAAGAACAGCCCACTAGCTTTTGGGCAACCACTAAGTGATGTTTCATCGTCGCACGGAACGTGGAGTGCCTCCCTGCACCCTCACCCCCACCCCCACCGCCAAACCAAGGTCACCCAAACCATCCTTTAATTCATTGGACATTTCCATTCTCCACTCGTAAAGCAGTCGTTGACTTCTGCTCTGCTGTACCATTCAGAACCGCGTGTTCACGCTTCTCACAGGATACATTCCCAACTTTGTGAATGTGTCTGAATTCTCTTCAAAACCCGAACTTTCGATTCTTCTTGAACACCCTTTATTCATTTATTATCGGATAGCTTCTGGGTATTGCAGCCTTAGCTGCTATTATCTGAACTGAAGAAATCGTTCATCACTTTAGTTATCAGACTTGCAGCAGAGAGAGAAGATGTCGGAGAAGTTCTCGGCAGGGCTTCGGATTGGAGACCTCAACGATTTCATAGCGCCGTCACAAGCATGCATAGTTTCCCTCAAGGGCTTGAAAGCTAACACTAACAAACCCGATAAAGCCGAGGTATTGAGCTCTTCTACTTGGTTGTAATTTTCCTTTTATCCCCTTTTTTTTGTTTTGGCAAATTGGGAATAAGTTTCGAATTTTCTGCTTGGTCGGGAAATTTTGTTTGACGGTTCCCGGGGAAAATGTTTGGCGTTAACAGAAATTATATTCTTCTTACACTCAGTAGTTGTGATTGCGAAGGAAAACTTGCTTTGATTTTCCATTGAGGAGGTGCGTTTTTTTTTTTTGTTAAAAAACTCAATTTTGGGTGCCATGTAAATGTCACTGTAGGTGCCAACCGCTAACAAGCAAGTGAAGTCAGAGCCTGTTAAAATTTCGTTAAAAGATTGTTTGGCGTGCAGGTTCGTCTTTCTCTCTAGCCTCTCTTCATAGGCAAACTGATTATGTGCATAAATTCATAATGCTAAAAGAAATTTAGAAATTTAACGGGTATATTTGCTCAGTGTAATTGCTTGCGTCTCTTGTATTTGGTAAATAGGTAATGATATTCTTGCAGAGTGCAACTACCTTGGGTCCTCCTCCGTGAAGGACTTTCGTAATATGTTTGTGTGGTAATGCAGTGGCTGTGTTACATCTGCGGAAACAGTTATGCTGGAGAAGCAAAGTTTGGATGAGTTTCTGTCCAATATTAACAAAGGAAAGACTGTGATTGTGTCACTTTCACCTCAGTCAAGGGCTTCTATTGCAGTTCGTTTTGGTATTTCTCCACTTCAGGTGACATTCAGATATGACATTCAGTCATAGTATTTTTTTTCTTCCTTTTTTTCTTAAATAAGTTTTTCATTTGAAAGGAATTTGCGTAAATTTAAAATAAAAACAAATCCCCAACTCTCTTTTTAACCCCCGGATTAAGAGCCAAACTTTTGCTATTTCAGGTTTTCAAAAAGCTGACAAGATTTTTTAAATCTTTGGGAGTGAAGGCAGTTTTTGATACAAGTTGCTGTAGAGACTTAACCCTTATTGAGTCTTGCGTGGAATTCATCACAAGGTATAGACAAAATCAATTGGTTGATGATGAGGGGAGTGAATCAAGCCTACCTATGATTGCATCAGCATGCCCAGGTATTGAAGATAAATTTATCATATTTTTGGCAACTTTTTGTGAGGCACATAGACTTGGATGCTGAATATGATATGACACATGCATAATGTCTTATCAAAATTTCATACGAGTGTTAAAAATTAAATAACATTAAGTTATGATCAAATGTTGGGGGTATATTTGACGTGTGTATGAAGCTGTCAAGAAGGTTTTGAAGAAATGCTGGATGTTGCAATTTGTTTTAGTTCTGGCTCTGGAAGTAGGAACTGAATTGGAATTTCACAAAGTTGTAATGACAATGATCTGTGTTTGTCAGAGACATGGCTCCTTGTGTCTGTCCTGACTGCTTCATGTTACTTCATTTTGAGAACAAGGAAGAGGGGCTTGTAGAGTAGGTTTTGTGAGGAGGGAGAAGGAGGAAAAAAATGCGAACCAGTTTGTTATTAACATGAACATCTATTGCAGGCTGGATATGCTATGCAGAAAAGCAACTTGGATCTTTCGTTCTACCTTACATTTCATCAGTAAAGAGTCCCCAGCAAACAACTGGAGCTGTCATAAAGCACTATGTATGCCAAGATATGGGAATCAGGTGGCATATTAAACTATGATTCTTCTTCATAAATGAGGATTTATGCTATAATTTGAAAAGGGGGGGGGGGGGCGTCCATTTACCATGATGCTGTCAAGGCTGGCCTAATCTTTTGATGATAACTTATGATGATTCAATTGTTGGTCGATATTTTGGCATGCTGCAAATATTAAGAAGCTAAAATTTCCAGAGTAATTATATGCATAGTGAAATGGTTCAGTAATTATTTTAACAGGCCAGAAGACGTTTACCACGTCACTGTGATGCCTTGTTATGACAAAAAGCTTGAGGCTGCTAGGGATGACTTCGTTTTTCAATCGGAGTCTGATTTTGAAGGGCATGAAGGTGAAGTTAACATGATATCAGAGGTAGATTCAGTGTTGACAACTGGAGAGGTTTTGGAATTGATTCAGGTTAGAAGTTTCTGCACATATCCTCGTTTCTTGTGAATCCTTTCACTTCTAAGTTAACTAATGCTATGTAATATTAACACCTTTTGGGGTTCAATCTTTCAGTCAAAAGAAGTTGATTTTAAAAGCTTAGAAGAATCTCCTCTGGACAAACTGTAAGAAACTAAGAATTGCTTCCATTTTTAATTTTCATGTGTCTGTCAAACAGTAGGGTTTAGACAGTGTGTGGTGCCTTGCAGGCTTGCAAATATCAATGAAGAAGGATACCTCTATGGGGTCCCTGGAAGCTCTGGAGGTTATGCAGAAACAATTTTCCGATACGCTGCTAAAACACTTTTCGGAAGACAAATCGATGGCCCTTTGAGCTTCAGAAATATTAGGAATTCAGATTTTCAGGAAGTTACACTGGAGGCAAGTTCTTGTGTAATTTCTTATATTATTTTTATGTTTGTGAGGAAGGTTGTTATCAGAATCCAGGACATGTAAATATCTAACTGTTGAAGTATTGAGTATTTATGCATAACAAACTGGAACCATTTCTTAGTAACATAAATTACCAACTCTCATCTCTGCTTACTTTCACGTCATGGAGGTTTCATATAATGTAAATTGAATGTAAATTTTAGGGGCTTGCAGCCCTATTCTTGGCTAGAGTTTGTTTGTCTGGTTATAATGTAATATATTTGTATAATGCCATGCATGACATATTGTCTATGCAGGTGGAGGGGAAAACAGTGTTGAAGTTTGCTCTCTGTTATGGTTTCCGGAACCTGCAAAACGTCGTAAGAAAACTGAAAACTATGAAATGTGATTATCATTTCCTTGAAATCATGGCTTGCCCTTCAGGTACCGTGTCTTTCCTTTCTCCGTAATTTTATTTATTTGTTGGTTTAGTTTGTTCCCTGTATTTAATTTTTTAACGGGTAGGCATTGAACTGAAAAAGAGTGCTTGTTGAAGCAGGTTGCTTAAACGGGGGAGGTCAAATCAAACCAAGTCCAGGGCAATCTCCCAAGGAATTGAGCCAGTTACTAGAATCGGTTTACATGAAAGACGTGAGTATTATCTCATAATTCTGAAATCTTGCTTCAAATTAGTGATTTTATGAATAACTTTACTTGCGTTTGTTGTTCTGTGTTTTCTGGTTTCAATGGTTCAGAATTTTATTCAGCGAATGCTGACGTTTGTTTACATGCTAGGTAATGATAGCAGACCCTTTCGATAATCCCATTGTTGGAGGGTTGTATGACAAGTGGCTTGAACAGCCTTGTTCCGAGAAAGCTAGGAAATACATGCACACGCAGTATCATCCTGTTGAGAAAAGCATTACTTCTCAGTTACATAATTGGTGAGGAAAAACCAAGACACAGAGCTTTGTAACCTTGCTTCCCTTTCCCACATGTTTGATTCCTTGTCCATATGGAAGTCGTTGAGTATCTGGGCCTTGGCATAGGGTCCCTATTATTTTTAGGATGTAGATTTTGAATAAAATATTCCTTCACTATATGTGTCTGTGATAAGAGTGATTAGGGGACAGTATGAGTGTGTGACAGTGGCGGTCCTTGGAACACAAATTGTACCCTTTACTTTTATCAACTCCTAAATTGAATGAAGCAAAAGGTTTCTGTGATTTCTTCTTTTATTGGGATTATTGCATCTTTTATTCTTCTTTTTCATGTATTTGATGTATTCTGGAAATCTCTGCCCTCAGCCACCATCAAAATTCAAAGTCAACCATTACAATCAATCATAATCAAATTGTAAATCCTACCATAAATGGTAAATATTACATACATATTCTGTAGCAAAATTGTACCAAAACATGGCAAAAGAAGAAATAATGAACGGACAGGAGCTCAGGAGAACAGTAATGAAGGTGACTCAGTTGCCATTATCATGAGCTGAATAGTAGTAAGGTGTGGGAATCAAGTAAAGGTTGTTTTTCTTTCCAGACACAGCTCCAAATCCTTCCTCCATATCCAAATCCTCTGGCTTCATTCCTTTTGGGAGTTCCCAGTTAAAGTGGTAGAGCAATTTGGCTAGAGCAAACTCAACATTGGCTAAACCAAGTGAAAGCCCTGGACACATTCTCCTTCCTCCCCCAAAAGGGATGTACTCAAAGTTTGTCCCTTTGAAATCAATAGGATTGCCATGGAACCTCTCTGGTATGAAGCTCTCTGCATCATACCAGTGACCAGGATCTCTTCCAACAGCATACGCGTTCACTATGACTTTAGTCTTGATGGGTAAATCATAACCATGGATCCTGCTTGCTTCCCTGCATTCTCTGGGAAGCAACAATGGAAGAGGAGGGTGTAATCTCAATGTTTCGCCGATCACCGCCTTCAGGTAGCTAAGCTCCCCTACGTCTGCCTCATGGGCTGTTTCCTTTGCTCTCAAAGCTAGTCTAATCTCAGCTTGCACTTTCTCCCTTACTTTTGGACTTCTCATCAGTTCTGCCATGGCCCACTCTATAACCGTTGCTGAAGTATCTGTTCCAGCAGCAAATATGTCCTACATAACATACTTGTTGAACATAGTCTTCAGATAACAAGAACAATATCACAGAAAGTGATGCCTTTTGAGTTTTTCTAACATGAATGATACTTGTTTGTGAAGTCCTTACAGAAGGAAATTATATATGTAAGCTTAACTAACAGCTAACTACCAGAAACGGAAGCTGAAATTGTAGAGCTGTACAAAAGTCCTAATAAATATGTTGTTGTTCTCAAATGGAGTTCAAAATTAGATATGAGCTTTATGATAGACATACTAACCCAAATCACAGCTTTGATGTTGTTGGTTGTAATTGGGGTGTCAAGGGTGCCACTCTGTCGGACTCGTAAAAGAACCTCAACAAGATTTTCATTCTTGTCTTCTGCTATTCCTTCTTTTGCTCTCACCACTTGCTTAGCCTGATTCTCCTTCAGAATCTTCTCCAAGATCTTGTCAACCTTGTCATGCATCTTCTCCAATTTGGGCTTCAACCCAGTTATGAAGTGCAGAGGTTTCAACGAAGGAAACAAATCCACAAGATCAAATCCATCTGCCAACTCTATTGCTTCTCTGACAAGCGACACGAATTGTTCATGGTCTTCAGATATGTTACCAAATGCTGCTCTAGAAACAACGCTACTTATCAAACGGTTAATCCTGCTACTGAGATTGATTGTTTCACCTGCTGCTGATGACTCAATTGTCTCTATGAGTTTTGCTATTTCCTCTTGTCGAACATAGGAGAAAGACTGAACCTTCTTTGCACTAAGAAGCTCCAGGGTACATATTTTCCTCATCTGTCTCCAGTACTCGCCGTATGGCGCAAATGCAATGTCTACCGATCCATAAGCCATGATATCAGAGGCAAGAAACACTGGCCTGTTTGCAAAAGCAAGGTCATGTGTTTTCATTATTTCCCTGGCCATGTTAGGAGACGATGCAATAACCGCCGAGATCTCACCTAGCTGAAGGTGCATCAGTGGTCCATGCTTGTGTGCTAGCTCTCTGAGAGCATGGTGAGGAAGTGGTGATGACCTTGCTGCTGCTGCAAGCTGATGCAGGTTCCCTATTAGAGGTAGCTTCCATGGTCCAGGTGGCAGTTTATGAGGACTACTCTTTAGCTTCTTGTAGTAGTTCTTTGCAAGCAAAAGCAGTAAGGAAGAGATGACCAAGGTAACTATGACTACCAAGGAATAGGATGATTGGAATTCCATGGCATCAATATGGCACACCCGGTTTGTTTGTGAAGGATTCTTTTTCCTACATCCTATAGAGAACCTTGTTAATGATGTCATTGAGGTTGCTGACACTGTGTCAATAAATATTTTCTCTTAATTAAGCATTAGTTATAGGTGAGTATATGGTTGGTTGCCTTGCATTAAATGAGATATCTATCTACCTTGGTGTAAGATATCTACAATATGACCGAAAAATTATATTAAATTCATTACCATTTTATTACCAAAAGACATTTCTAATAAGTAAAATTTAAGATTACTCACTGACCATATTTCTTTGAACCAAACCCGAGTAACCAGTTTAAATAGCCAAGAAACCTAACAGTCAACCAAGACATGGATATTACTATGTAGTAGTTGTGAAACAGGTAAACATCAAGTGCATTAATCATTCAATTATAAAAAATAAGTTGATGATTTAGGCTGACAACGAAGTCATACACAAACAAACAATAGCTGGCTTTTTTTTTTTTTTTTTTTNTTTTTTACTTAAGCTCGTGAATCGTGAGGAAGGGTGACAGAGAATTTCGCCGGCTAAAATATACGGGAGTTAAGATATATTAATACATGGAATCGATAAAATTATTCTTAATCACAATAACAAGAAGATGAAATAGATAATTACTTTCCTTCTTTCAACAAAATAACAGATAAGAATTTTTTAATACACACCGTACTGCAATTTGTTCAAACTATCCATCTTTTATTGTTGGATAAAAATATTAAAAAAGGGAAAGAAAGAGAAATTTACAAGAAAATTGAAAGGATTACACACTCAATTTAAATTTATTCACAGACTTTGTAAAATGGCATGTATACAAAGTCACAACACCAAGTATACTTATAGTTAAAATATATGAATAAAATAATATATAAGGTTGCTTAACGAGATAGGAAAGCTGAAAATAGCTTGTATCAACTTGATGTAGAACATTTTAGTAGTTTGATGAATTAGATGAGTGTAACAACTTAGTAATTTTTAAGCTGATCAAGTTGTATTTTTTGATTCATCAAAAAAATCTTAGAGACTTCTATAACAATTAACAATTTGTATTCTTCACTTGGACAATTAGTTATAACTTGGATAAAATGTGTTTTGACCATTCAAAAACTTATCTTTTTGACAACTCAAAATAAGTACAATTCCTTATGATTCTTCAAGCAAATATCTATAACAAGTTAAAAGTGTAACTTGATCAACGTGGGCATTTTTGTTGACAAAGTTGCCAACACGAATATTTATTCCTTCACTCTATGTTTTTCTCTTTTATGCTTGTAACTTTGCACACCAAAGCATGAAGAAGATGAACAAAGTAATGACCAAGAAGGAAGGTAGGAATTTCAAATATTTTATTATTTACTTTACTTGAAATGACTTTATTATAACTTTTGATAATTAATTTAGATGTGTAATTACATGATTGTATAAAAATATTAATGATTAATGTAATTTAATGAACTTACAAGTAAAAGTTATATACTTTTATATTACAAAATTATATAGAATACCATGCTTATTCATAATCAAAATATTATTACCTCAATGGCATTCTAACAAAGTATAACGATTTTATATCTCATTCAATGATAGAAATGAATTCTCTCATGTCAAAATTGGTTATGTTTGGCCATATGAAATAAGATAAAAATATAAAGGTTTTGAATAAGTGAAATTATCTTAAAATTGATAAGGCCCAATTTAAATTTTTGTATTTTTATTTCTCTTCACATAGTTAAACATGACCAACTTAAATCTGAGATGACCCATTTCCTTCAATGATGTATTTGTGTTGGTTTGACACAAAATATTGTGCCGGCTCACAACTCTAATGTGGTCCATATCCATTAAATCTCATTTTGAGTTACCATTAGTGTTGAATATTAAACCGAGTATAAATAACAAATCTTACGACTAACATTTCTCTAATTATATGGTGTGGGAACTAAGGTTGTTTTTCCATCCCACGGAAGCTCCAAAGGATTCAGTCATATCCAAATTCTGTGATTCCCGGTCAAAGTGGTGCAGTAACGCAGCCAGGGGAAGGTCTATATTAGGCTATTAGCCAAACCAAGTAAAACATTCTCTTTCCCGCCTTTTGAAATCAATACTAGTGTTGCCTCTGCATCATGCCAATGCTGAGGGTCTCTTCCATTCCAAGTGCCCATGCATTCACTATCACTTTGGTCTTCATCGGTATTTCACATCCATCTATCCTGCACTCTTCCCTGCATTCCCTTGGCAGCAACAAAAGAGCAGGTGGGTGCAACCTTATGGTTTCCCTCATCACTGACTTTAAGTAACTCAGTTTATCTAATTTACTCTCTTGCACTGTTTTCCTTCTTTTAAAATTTTCTCTTGTTTCAGCTTGTGCCTTTTCCATCACTCTTGGATTTTTCATTCGCTCTGATTACTGTTGATGTATCGGTCCCAACACCGAATGTGTCCTGCTCAAATATATTCCAATAATTTCCTTTAAATTTTGAAAAAATCACATGATGTTGATTGCACTAATTCGCAGTTGCAGCTGATAATAATTCAGAATGATATGAATTTTATCATAGATATATACATTACATAGATTAATTTCTTATTAACCAATATCATGGCTTTAATGTGTTGTGTAATATTGTTGGATAATTAGTATAAAGTAAATTAAGATAAAACAAAAACAGTAGCACAAACCCTAAAGTGAAGACTCGCTTTAAAACTTGGGATGAGTAGCAGAGGCAGTGGAGAAGCGCCTGTACAACTCGCAGATTTTAGAGGGAGGGAGAAGATAACGAACATTAAGATAAGAGAGCAAAATCATTGAGAGAAAGAAACAAGATAAATTGATCTAATTGTAAGTGGTTTGTTGATGGTGGGTTGCAAATAAGTAGGCCATGAATAGCTTAATAATGACGTTGGGCCAATCATCACAAATGTCCACTGGTTTTAAATGCAAGTAACACAAGTCACATCAAGTTTTCAATAATTATGTCCAAAAAATATTTGGGCAAGAAAAATAAATCAACAAGTAAAAGGATCGGTTGGAGTTACATGTGCATGACGAGATGGGGTGGAGTGATATGCTTGTGTTATAGGCAAAACTTAAGTCCACATTCCACAAAACCAACTCCAAACAACATAAAACTTTGGCATTTATTACATAACACATAAATTAAGTTTGAAACGTTTTCAAATGCCTAATAATATATCTAATATAATGTTGTTGACTGTGACTAGGATCTCAAGAATGTCACTCACTCTGCCGGCACAAAAGAACATCGAGGAGATTCTCTTCCCCTACTTCTGCACCCCTTGATGCTCATTGAACAATCAAAACCTCTCATCATCTCTGATCCTTTCTTAAGCAGAGCTATATACAAGCTCATCTCCATGCTCAGATTTCTTACCAAACGTTAATGGTAATTGTTATAGAAGTATTCGAGATAGTTCTGCAACTCGAACCTTGAATGCGGCTTTAGAACTTGGAGAGATGAACTCGGCTTCAGTTGTGAAGTTTACTCGAGTGATGACGGTGGTACCTGTAAAAGACACTCCGACGCCCAACTAAGTATGTTTCATGTATGTATTATTAGATTGTATTGAACACGTACCTGACCATGAGCAGTGCTTTTTCTTATACAGTCTTACCATAATGATGGTCATTTATAGGTGTTAAATAACCTTTAACACTTATGTAACGACTTCTAATGAGGCTTAAATGAGTCATTTTAAAGCCCTCAACAATGCTCTTTGAAGCACAAAATCTTTGTTCATAAATGTGTTGGTGACTATTCATAGCCATTATTAACAATTATCATTCTTCAACCAGAAAACCTGAGATAAAGTGAACTTGATTGGTTGACCCGAGATATAATAAGGAATAAATTGACATGTTATGTCATGTATCCTAATGTATCTCAATTACCAATAATTTAAGTCAGAACAGATTTAGTCCATAACAATAATCACAAAAGAAAAAAACCCTTTTAGAAACGTTGACCGGCAAATAACTTGAAGAAGAAGAATAAGTTAACTGAATGGGTGAAGGAGAAAGACTGAACCCTCTTGGCAATTAGAAGCTCTAAAGTGCATATCTTCCTCATCTGTCTCCAGTAATGGCCGTATGGAGCGGCGCGAAAGCAATGTCAAATGAATCATAGGCTAAGATTTTTGAGGCAAAGGAGTTGTGGGTGGCCTCTGCACAAAAGCAAAAAGAGGAACATGGATACGACAACGAAGATATACTTAGGATTTTGTGATGACAATAAATAGGTCACTTTAAGACATACCCATAATTTTATAATGATTTTAAATTTATCAGGGAAGGATATATTTACAGTTTTGTCATAATTACACCACTGTCATTAAACTTATATTGACGACTTAATTATCATTCATACATACTAGATTCTAATCCGCGCGATGCGCGGAATAATTTTAATATAGATAATATAGTAATAAAAAGAGTATCTTGATTAAATCCACCCGAAGTATATTAATTGTCTCATCATTCTTTTCAGAGCCTTCATCACATATCAATATTTTCAAGGCCTTCCTATTAGTGAATTTACTAATTGCCACGTATAGTTGTCCATGTGTAAATACGGGCTTCCTTAAAATCAATCCAACCTTTGTTAATGATTGACCTTGACTCTTGTTGATAGTCATACCATAAGACAGCATGATAGGAAATTGCCTTCTTTGAAACTTAAATGGAAGTTTAGTATCAAATGGTGTGAGTGTCATTCTTGGAATTAAAACTTTATTGCCAACATTGTTTCCTGTTAACACCTTCGCTTCAATCACATGAGTTCCAAGTTTAGTAGTCACTAACCTTGTGTCGTTGCATAAGTTAGTTGAATGATCTATGTTTCTAAACAGCATGATAGGGGTCCCAACTTTGAGTATTAGTTGATGGTTAGGAACACTAGAGCATTGAATTGTATTAAGAAATTCTGGAGTGTGTATACTATTGAAAAATCTCGTTCTTACTATCAAAATTACGTGTCATATCAGAACTCAAGTATATGACTGGATCATTAGAATTAAGACCATTAATCATGTGTTGATTGATTTCATCAACCAAATGTAAAGTAGGTGCAAGAATGACTCTTCCTACCAAATGTTTTTCACCATTTGAGTTTGCAATGTATTCACCATAAGTAAATCTAACAATGGCATCAATCGGGTCATCGCATTCTTTGATCAACAAGTCATCAGGTATACAAATCTTTTGGTCACCGTCCATAAATACACCTAATTTGCCATCCCCCACTTTTAAAATCCAATCAGCAAAGTCTTTGAGATCATGTAAACCACCATCTTGATGATTGGACTCCAGACGCGTGTGTAAGATTATTTTATAATCTCATAATAATATGGTCCATGTAATTTATAGTAGTGATAACTCTAATAAAATGGGATTAAGATGATAACAATTAATTCTATAAAAGATGATAGAGTTAGTGGGGGGTATTTTGGTAAAACTGACCCTCCCCTCTCCCTTATAAATAAGATGACATTACTCAAAGAATGAGGGTTCAAAGATTCCAAAGAATTCTGAAATCATTAGGGTTTAAGGTCTGCCAAAGAAAACGCTCTTCTCACCATCAGAAGGGGTTGAAAGGATCAAAGGAAGAGAGGGAAAAAAATCGTTAATTCCATCCAATCACGATATGGGTTCGGGTATGTGTTTCTATTCTTAACCTCGTTTACAGTGTGATAATCATAAATTTCAAGATTGTTGTTTCCATGAATTGGTCAATTGAAAAATCACAACTTACAGCATGTTCTTTGTCAACCTCAATATTTTAATACGATTCCATAAATATGATGAGTTTATCATTGCATTAACAATGTCTTGTCTGTTGCCTTTCGGTATTACTTGAAGAATCTGTCTAAAATCACCTCAAACACAACTGTTTTACCTCCAAATGGTTTATCGGCACTATCTTCATTCTTGAACCTGAGAATATCTCGCATGTTTCTGTCAAGTGCTTTAAAGCGATGCTTGTTCATCATTGGAGCTTCATCCCAAATTATCCCAAATTATCAAACGTTTTTATGACTTTTTCTTATAGCATAACATGTGAATGGTCACCAAAAACCTATAATGACACCATAGAAACCATAGACAAGGCATATTAAATGTCACAGACATTTGTTCGTGAGTATAAGTTTTGAAAGTTATACCTACGATAATTATATCTTTATTTATGATTTTTTAGTGTCACTAATTTTTTTTTTGTGTTATCTTTAAAGTTGCTTACTTCCAAGTTAAAAAAAAAGTTGTTCACTTAAAGCTCAAATTGTCATCTAAAAAGTTAAAATAATTTATCACTCATGAAATGATACAGATTAAAAGTCAAATAATAAATAATTTTTTTATTATATATATATATATAAGTGAAATGTTTAAAAATTTAATTTTGATATATTGTTATTACAATTTATTTTTTTTACAAAATCAATAATCTAATCATATCTTGTCCTAAGTTAAAGTTTTTTCTCATAAATATTATTTAAAAAATAAGTTACTATCAAACTCTGCAATATAGCAAAAGCAATCTCGGTATTCATTAGTGTATGATACATCGTAGAACCTTTACTGTTTTATGATGTTTAGGACTTAAACCCAATCCTGACAAGCAAAAGTAATACAACCATAACTCAAGAGCAAATTAAACACACACCCACCAAAGAAAGAAATTGGAAAAAGGCATTACAAAACAAACCACAGCAAGAAGAAACTAGCTATATCCAAATAATTGTTATTTGTACTCATTTTGAGTGAAACACCATGTCGACATCAATTTATTTTTTCATGAACTAGTTATATAAAAACTTGAACTGAGATCCTTAGAAAGAGGGGAAACACTAATGGCAATTATCATTGGCATTACTCATAATTATGTAGAGTGGGAATCAAATACAAATTGTTTTTCCTAGCCGCTACAGCTCCAAATGATTCAGTCATATCCAACTCCTCTGATCTCATTCCATCCAGGAGTTCCCAATCGAAGTGATAGAGCAAAGCAGCTAGAGGAAGCTCAATATTAGCTAAGCCAAGCATAAGCCCTGGACACATTCTCCTACCTGCCCCAAAAGGAATGTACTCAAAGTTGTTCCCCTTGAAATCAATGCTAGTATTGCCTTGAAACCTCTCAGGCATAAACCTTTCGGCATCATGCCAATACTTGGGATTTCTTCCAAGCACCCATGCATTCACTATCACTTGGGTCTTGATTGGTATTTCATATCCACCTATCTTGCATTGTTCCCTGCATTCCCTTGGGAATAACAAAGGAGTAGGTGGGTGCAACCTCATGGTTTCCTTGATCACTGCCTTTAAGTAACTAAGTTTGTTTAGTTCACTCTCTTGCACTGTTTTCCTTCCTCTAAAAGCTGCTCTTATTTCAGCTTGCACTTTCTCCATCACTCTTGGATTTTTCATTAGCTCCGACATTGCCCAATCTAGTACAACTGCCGTTGTGTCACTCCCAGCACCGAATACATCCTGGAGATATTGCAAAAACACACGATGATGATGATTGCAATAATTAATTTGCAGCTAATTATAAAAAATTGATTCCTTTCTTTTTAGGAAAATGACATGTATATGAATTTTTCAAGAACCATTTATCACAAAACCTTAACTTGATGGGAAAATATAATTTTAATAGTTTTATATTATATCTCTTTATACATCTGTTTCATACAACAACTCTTTTGGTTAAGGATCGAACCCTTGAGCTCTTGGTTGTAGTGACTCTCAAGAATTATCTTTTCCAAAAACTTAAGCAAATGGGAGAAGACAATTTAGTGGTTTATGTTAAGAATAATATTAAATCAATCTAATATATTCTAAATATAATTGTTAAACATTTTGAGTAAACGGCTAAAGGGGAACACGACAAAGACTAGAGAGAGAAATATTGTATTATCAGAGTTGTGACCTTTGAGTATAAGAGAAACCTCTATTTAAAGACTAGAAAGATAATCATACCTTAATGATAGAATAATATGTCAATAATGTAATATCAAACTAAATCGAAATTTGTAACACCCTAGCTAGCTAGCCGACGCTTAAGTCGTANCTCACCATCAGAAGGGGTTGAAAGGATCAAAGGAAGAGAGGGAAAAAAATCGTTAATTCCATCCAATCACGATATGGGTTCGGGTATGTGTTTCTATTCTTAACCTCGTTTACAGTGTGATAATCATAAATTTCAAGATTGTTGTTTCCATGAATTGGTCAATTGAAAAATCACAACTTACAGCATGTTCTTTGTCAACCTCAATATTTTAATACGATTCCATAAATATGATGAGTTTATCATTGCATTAACAATGTCTTGTCTGTTGCCTTTCGGTATTACTTGAAGAATCTGTCTAAAATCACCTCAAACACAACTGTTTTACCTCCAAATGGTTTATCGGCACTATCTTCATTCTTGAACCTGAGAATATCTCGCATGTTTCTGTCAAGTGCTTTAAAGCGATGCTTGTTCATCATTGGAGCTTCATCCCAAATTATCCCAAATTATCAAACGTTTTTATGACTTTTTCTTATAGCATAACATGTGAATGGTCACCAAAAACCTATAATGACACCATAGAAACCATAGACAAGGCATATTAAATGTCACAGACATTTGTTCGTGAGTATAAGTTTTGAAAGTTATACCTACGATAATTATATCTTTATTTATGATTTTTTAGTGTCACTAATTTTTTTTTTGTGTTATCTTTAAAGTTGCTTACTTCCAAGTTAAAAAAAAAGTTGTTCACTTAAAGCTCAAATTGTCATCTAAAAAGTTAAAATAATTTATCACTCATGAAATGATACAGATTAAAAGTCAAATAATAAATAATTTTTTTATTATATATATATATATAAGTGAAATGTTTAAAAATTTAATTTTGATATATTGTTATTACAATTTATTTTTTTTACAAAATCAATAATCTAATCATATCTTGTCCTAAGTTAAAGTTTTTTCTCATAAATATTATTTAAAAAATAAGTTACTATCAAACTCTGCAATATAGCAAAAGCAATCTCGGTATTCATTAGTGTATGATACATCGTAGAACCTTTACTGTTTTATGATGTTTAGGACTTAAACCCAATCCTGACAAGCAAAAGTAATACAACCATAACTCAAGAGCAAATTAAACACACACCCACCAAAGAAAGAAATTGGAAAAAGGCATTACAAAACAAACCACAGCAAGAAGAAACTAGCTATATCCAAATAATTGTTATTTGTACTCATTTTGAGTGAAACACCATGTCGACATCAATTTATTTTTTCATGAACTAGTTATATAAAAACTTGAACTGAGATCCTTAGAAAGAGGGGAAACACTAATGGCAATTATCATTGGCATTACTCATAATTATGTAGAGTGGGAATCAAATACAAATTGTTTTTCCTAGCCGCTACAGCTCCAAATGATTCAGTCATATCCAACTCCTCTGATCTCATTCCATCCAGGAGTTCCCAATCGAAGTGATAGAGCAAAGCAGCTAGAGGAAGCTCAATATTAGCTAAGCCAAGCATAAGCCCTGGACACATTCTCCTACCTGCCCCAAAAGGAATGTACTCAAAGTTGTTCCCCTTGAAATCAATGNATCTCATATTTTCTATCAATTAATTCATAAATCACATAAAGCATGTAAAACTCACATATTCACATAGATTCCATGGAAATTCATCAAAGAGGACATATAGCAAGAAACCTAGCATATTCTAGCATAACATAGCACATAAATATCATCAAGCATCTTAGACCACATAGACAATGGTTATGTCAGATTTATCCACTTTTTCCGGTCTCGGTGTTTCCTGCGGATGTCTAACTTGCTATGATGCCTCCTAACTCCTCTTGGGCTGAGTTTCTTCAAGCTTTCTCTAGGGATTTTGAGGGCTTTTTGTGGGTTGAGGTCAAGGGATTTCCAAAGAATCTGGACTGGGTGTGATGTGGAAAGTCTTTGGGTTCTAGGTTTGACAGAATAATGGTTGATTGTGAAATTGGACAGAGTTTTGGCAAGGTTTTCTATTTTTTTCCACCCATTTTCGGTTTTAGGGGGTATTTATAGCCTTGGGGCTGAATTCCTCTTTCCAATTTTGCCCTTGGCCCAAATTACCTAAATGCCCTTTGCTTATGTCATCCATGACATCACTAATGGTGACTAACCCCCGTGAGTCATCCTTTGACTTCTTGACCGGCCACTTGGCCTCTTTGTGGCAGTCTTGTCCACTTGTTTGGCCGAGAATTAAAGGTCTCCGACAGATCAATTTTGATCTGATTTTATTGTTTCTGGTCTCGGTACTATGCATACGGCTGTTCTAAAAATATTACGATCACATCCTTGTGATCCCCTAATTTTCCAAGGAAGGATCTAGGTCATTTAAGGTGTTTGGGAATTCTCGTCTATAGTCGTACCTTTTACGGATACTTTAGACGCGCGGTTGCAATCAGACGACTGAAAGAGTTTGTTCTAGTGTCTGCAGAATTTCGAGAAAACGTACAGAAATATTCCTATAGACAAATTTTAAATCCTAAGGGTCTATGATTCTAATGGTTCAACTGTAAATGAAGATGTCTAAACAATTAGCTAGCGAAATTCAGCTAAGGAGAAAGCGGGATGTTACAAAATTAAATCAATCTAATATATTCTAGATATAATATTATTCTTAACACCCTTCCTCAAGCTAAAACTCCTTAAGTTTTAAGCTTGTTACAGATCAGTGGAGGTTGTCGAAGAAGCACGAGCATCAACAAAGAGTCTTGTATGGAAACAAAAGGGCTGGATGGAACCAACGGGCTAAGCGGAACCAGCAAAAGGCAAATTCAAGAGGCGGCATCGAGGGGTTGCGGAGAGGCAGCGATAGACAACAACGGGCTGCGCAAAGACAGCAAAGGCAACATCGTGACTGCCCAGAAGCAGCAAAGGCAAAATCGTGGCTACGTGGAGACAACAAAGGAGGGTGGGAAATTAACCAGAGCCAGCATAAATAGGAGACATCGGGGATTGCGTCGAGGCGTGGTGGTGCTTAGGCAACAGGACTAGTCTTTGTGAAAAATAGAATGCGATGAAATAAATAGAGATGACAGCAGAATTTTTTTATAGAGCCTAACAGAGAGGCTCTTAGGCAACAAAATTGGTTAAGAGTTCAAGGAGGAAACCATGATTCTGATACCATGTTAAACATTTTGAATAAACAACTAAAGGAGAACACGACAAAGAGTAGGGAGAGAAATATTGTATTATCAGAGTTGTGTCCTTTGAGTACAAGAGGAACCTTTATTTAAAGGTTAGAAAGAGAATCATAACTTAATGACAGAATAATGTTAATCATGTAATATCAAACTAAATCAAAATTAAATCAATTTAATATATTCTAGATATAATATTATTCTTAACCGTGTATATTATATTTCTTTTGAAAATTTTATACTAATTAACGTACCGCTATGACGGCTTTAATGTTGGTAAGTGATATTGGGACATGGAGGGTGCCACTCCGTTGCAGGCGCAAAAGAACATTAACGAGATCTTCTTCCCCTGCTTCTTCACCCTCACGGTTGGAATTGGATCTCATCCTTTGTTGATGCTCGTTGACAATCATGTCTAGAATCCTATCCATCTTCTTCAGCATGTTCTCCAGTTTAGCCTTGGTCCGGGTTATGAAATGAATGGGTTTGAGTGAAGGGAACAAATCAGCCAGATGGAATCCTCCACTCATCTCCTCTGACTTCTTAAGCAGCGATAAAAGCTCTTGTTCGTGCCCAGATTTCTTACCAAGCACCGTCCTCGTCACAATGCTACTCACCAAAGAGAAAATCGCGCTGGTAACATTGACCGGCGAACCTGCTGCACAAGTTAGCCGAATGGATTGTACGAGGTTAGCAACCTCGTCTTGTCGGATGAAGGAGAAAGACTGAACCCTCTTGGCACTTAGAAGCTCTAAAGTGCATATCTTACGCATCTGTCTCCAGTAATCACCGTATGGAGCAAAAATAATGTCAGATGAATCGTAGGACATGATTCGGGGACAAAGGAGTTGCGGTCTGTTGGCGAAAGCGAGGTCATGTGTTGTCATGATTTCTTTGGCTATGTCACGAGATGAGACAACCACAGCGGAGATTTCACCCAGCTGAATGTGCATCATAGGACCGTATGTGTGTGATAAATCTCGAAGAGCATGGTGTGGAAGTGATGCCAACCTTGCAAGCTGATGAAGGTTCCCTATGAGAGGCAGCTTCCGTGGCCCTGGTGGACTCTTCACTTTGATTTTCTTCTGATTATAAGTCTTGTTCCCAAGCCAAATCAGCATGAAGAGGAACAAGGTCATGACCAGGAAGTAGGATGATTGGAATTCCATGGCATATCAATGAATGAATGAATGAAAGACCTATCAGGAGTTGGAAATAAATTAACTCATGACAAATAAATAAATGAAGGTAGCAGGTATTAGGTATCATTGATGTAAACTCAACAAATAAACAAACGAAGGTAAGGGCAAATACAAAATTACAATGTGGCAAACGGGATAATTGTTATATAATCTGATGCTTTTCAATTATTGAACTAGGTTTGTTGCAATGTAAAGTATTATGTATAGGTGATTAATTGCAATCAAGTCTATCTCATGCAACGTCATTCGTGGCAAAGTATAGATTGTTTGTATATAAAAGGCCAACTATCTTGGGGCATGATGTCTCGTACAGTCTCATATTTGTCATCACATGAACAAAACTATATTAAGATAGATTTTTTTCATTTTTATAATAGCATTAAAGAATTAATGTTGATCTGTCAATGAAATTTCATTTTTACGTTACTTCATTTTTGCTTTATCTGCTAATGAAATGTTACAAGCGCAAGTGACGACGTGATTCATGAATAGCACGTTTTTTCGGTTCCAAACCAAACGTTAAAGATGTTAACCAAATTTCAAAATCTCTGTTAAACGTCGGAATTAGAATTATAATATAAATTCTAAATTCAATTTCAACTATTTTTGGCTTACAATCTTAAATTTTATTATTAGGTTTGACAAAGAATTAAACCATGAATTATAAGTTTAAATTTAATTTTATTTTTTTTATTCAAATTTGTGATTCAAAATTATTTGTGTATTTAAAATAAGGTTAATTCAATTTTTAGTCTTACATAAATCACAAATTTTATATTTTATCTCTTATAAATTTTTCGTTAAGAAATCGTCCCTCATAAAAAAAATTATTGGGTTTTAGTCATTATCATCTATTTGAGCCATTAATTACTAACATGACAGTTAATTTGACAATGTGCAAATATAATTTAAATTGATAGAACCAAACTTAACTCGGATTGAATTAAAATAATAATAATAATAACTCATCTCTCTCGTCTCCTCCTACTCTATCCCTGCTCCTCTTCTCCCCCACCCACATCTGACTTGCTGCCACCAACTGCTACCCACGATCCACCCTCCCTTTCCTCTTCTCTTCTTACCGCCACCCACCACCACCACAATAACAATAAAGAGTGGTGCAAGTGGTGATGATGATGATAGGGTTTGCGTGAGTAAGGAAGCTGAGAGAGGGTGTATGTGAGATGGAAGAGGGTGATGAGGATGAGGGTTTTAATGGTGTGAGAGAGGATGATGGTGGTGAATTGATGATAGGGTCCATGATAATGATGATATTTTTTAATTTAAGGTCATGAGTCACGGGTAGGACATTAATTAGGTGGGTCGGATCAAGGGTTGGGTTTAGTGGTCACGTGCATGACATGTGATTGTCACATGGCTAAGTTAACTACTACGGTAATAGTTAACGCTAACGGCCTAAATGGATTGTAAGGACTAAAACATAACAAAAAAATTTATGAGTAACAAATTTTTAACGAAAAATTTATGAGGGATAAAAATTAAAATTCGTGATTTTTGAGGGATTAAAAACTAAAGTAACCCTTTAAAATATTTTATTAAGATATTAAGTTTTAATAAATATGATTGTTTCCAAATAATTGAGGAAGACACAGAATATAAACTTTTATGAGTAGATAGAAATTTAAAGAGATTTGGATTTGACAATTCATAGTATATAGGATAAGGATGAAGAGTTCATCTTAGTTGTTTTCAAATTTCATAAAATTGTGATGGTTTAATATAGGGCTGTCAAAATGAGCTCGGCCTGCTAGCCTGACCTGTTTACCTGGTTAAATGGACGGACTTTACATGCAAAAAAGTAGACCCGTGAAAATTTGAAAAAAAATGGCATGGCCCGTTTAAGCCCGCAGGCTAAACGGGCTAGCCTGTGAAATTTGTTTTTAAAAAAAATAACCAAAAGGTACCTGTAAGAGTTGTAGCATAACAATATTTCATTGGAATATAAGAGTTATATAATTGGAATATATATATATATATGGGAGTTATTTTAGTATCAAACTAAATTGCTAAGAGGTTTTAGTTATAATTAAAACATTTTTTTACATTTTTTAAAACTTGCTGCGCATCGCGCGGGTTTAGACTCTATGTGTTAATTAAATACATTCTCCTGTTATCATTTTTTTTCTATCAAAGCTTTTCAAATAGATTCTTAATTGAAAAATACTACTATTTCTATACATATCTAAAATTATAGATTTCGTAACCACAATAAAGAGATAAAGATTAAAAAATCACAAAACCTTAATTTTTCTCTATTTATTATCATCGGAAATGGATCCTCAAATTTTACATAAACTATTTCTTTCTGATTAATTGATAGATAGACGATGAAAAATAGTTAAAAATGATCATACATACTTATTTACAACTTTGTATTTAAATCATAAAAAATAGACCAATTTTTTTTTAAAAAAATAAACGGGCCAGCCAGCAGACTGACCATAAACGAGTCGGATCCTAAAAATAGGCATAATTTTGCTCCAACCCGTTTAGGCACGAGGGTCCAAACGGGCCGGGCCTTAGCGAGCCAAGTTGACCCGTTTGACTCCCCTAGTTTAATATGGCTTAGAGAAGGGGGAGGGCTGAATCTAAGCAACTAATTTCTTGTTAGAAATTTAATTTTATTCTGATCAGAAAAGTAATCTCCTAAAACTTTAAGAGATAATCTCCTTAAGTTTAGGGAGACAAGTTTTCTAGATGAAACATTGCTTTTTTGACATAACATGGCTTCTTTCTAAAGTTCAGAAATAAGAAAAAGTGAAAGAGAAGAAGAGAATTTAACACACAGGATTTATACCTCAAAGTTTTTCTTTCACTAATCTCTCAAATACAAACACCAATTACAAAGTCACAATATCTCTCAAATGTTCCTCACAAGATTTAGAAGAAAAAAAAAAAAACAAAGAAACGCTCAAAAACAAAGAAAGATAAATATGGCTTTTCTCAAAGAACACTCTTTACTCTTAGCCTCTTAACTTTGAAAACTCTCAAACAACAAAATAATGTTTTTCTCACAAGGAAATGAAAAATGGAATCAAAATATATGTGTGTGTGTGTGTGCGCGCGCGCGTACCAAAAAAAAAAAAACATATTCAAATAAGTCTTGAGAGGAGAAAAAGAAGAATGAATGCTTAGATTGCTAGGCTTGATAGTAGGCTTTTTGGCTCTTTTTTTCTGACCATTGAGTGGTCACCTCGTCCTCTTTTTATACTCAAAGACTGCAGACCGTTGGCAGCTTTTGAATTTCTAGGCATTGCAAGTTTGGGTATGTTGTCCATCTTCTACTGATCCATGCTATGTCCTTTTGTACCATTTTTCTTTTCATTATGCAAAAGGGTATTATGTGCAATCTTTCCTTTGTCTTTTTCCTTCTTTTTCAAATGTGCAGTACACTTTGTGTGAGCTATCCTTTTCAAATCTTTCTAGCAACACTTGTCCTTTATATTTCTTTCCTTTTGGAATGTTGTAGCATAAAGTTGGTTGTTGTTGCCTTTGGCTTTTCCCTCTTCTCTTTTGCTTTATTTTTGTTGCATAATTGTTTGCTGTCAGGTAACTTGTACTTTCCCTTTCTTTCCTTTCTGGATTTGAAAGCTTTGGGCCTCGCAGTCTTGGGCTTTTGTTTCTTGCCTGAGTCGGGTTAGAAAGTTCACATAATGTTTGTCATCATATTTAATTACAAATAGAATCAACAAATTGTTTGTAGAATTATAATTCCAATTCTATATGATACGTCAAATACAAAAGTTGGAACTAAGAAGTCCAATTCAAGTCTAACCATGTTCAATTTTGAACGACAAACGGGTCGGCCGGCTAAGGCCCACATGCCTAAATGGGTTGGGCCAAAATTATGCCTATTTTAAGGATTTGGCTCTTTTATGGTCGGTCCACGGGCCTAAACGGGCTAGCCTGCCAGCCCGTTTATTTTTTTAAAAAAAATAAAATTTTGGTCTATTTTTTATAATTTAAATATAAAGTTGTGAATAAGTATGCGCGATCATTTTTAACTATTTTTTATCGTCTATATATTAATTAATCAGAAAGAAATGATTTAAATGGTTGATTGCGATATTATATTATCTTTTTTGTTCCTTAAACTATCTTGCTTGAAAGATATTAAATGCTTTCAAATGCTATTTGAAATCGATTCATGAATTAATACAACTTTCATTAATTAAATAACGGCATATAACACAATTGGAACTCTTTCTCGTAGATTAATCAACAATAAATAAGGTTTGAAAGTATATATCAACTTGTAGGCCGTAGACACTCATTGAAGGAATAAAATGTAAAATTTATCAATATCTATGTCATAGCACTTCAGCTGTATAGCAATATAAATATAATTAAGTAGTTAAACATAACAAATAGTTAAACATGCTTAATTATAAGTAAACTCTTAAACTCCAAAATAAAATTTAGAGTCCAAAATGAAACTTTTAAAATTTTGATTTTTTTATAAATAAAAAAAATATTTCACGGGCTAGCCCGCGAGCCTTAACGGGTCGGGCCTAAATGGGCCAGACAATTTTTTTTAAAAAATTTTCATGGGCTTATTTTTTGCATGTAAAGCTTGTCCATTTAACTAGATAAATGAGTCGGGCCTGCTGGTCGAGCTCATTTTGACAGCCCTAATTTCAAGTCTAAACATGTTCAATTCCGAACGATAAAGGCTCACTAAAGTTGCTCCTAATTATATAGAGTGGGAATCAAATACAGGTTGTTTTTCCTTGATGCTACAGCTCCAAAGGATTCAGTCATATCCAACTCCTCTGGTTTCATTCCATCCGAGAGTTCCCAGTCGAAGTGATGGAGCAAAGCAGCTAGAGGAAGCTCCATATTAGCTAAGCCAAGTAGAATCCCAGGACACATTCTCCTACCTGCCCCAAAAGGAATGTACTCAAAGTTGTTCCCCTTGAAATCAATACTAGTACTATCTCCTTGAAACCTCTCCGGCATAAACCTTTGGGCATCATGCCAATACTCGGGATCTCTTCCAAGTGCCCATGCATTCACCATCACTTGGGTCTTGATTGGTATTTCATACCCACCTATGTTGCATGCTTCCCTGCATTCCCTTGGGAACAACACAGGAGCAGGTGGGTGCAACCTCATGGTTTCCTTGATCAGTGACTTTAAGTAACTTAGTTTGTCTAATTCACTCTCTTGGATTGTTTTCCTTCCTTTCAAAGCTGTTCTTACTTCAGCTTTTGCTTTCTCCATCACTCTTGGATTTTTCATTAGCTCAGACATAGCCCAATCTAATATAACTGCTGATGTATCTGTCCCAGCACCAAATACATCCTAGACAACACCGATATTTGCAATAGTTTTAGGAATAACAAGAAGAAAAAAAAAAGAGAAAAAACACACGGCGATGTTGATTGCATTAATTAATTTGCACCTGATAAAACATTCCAGAATGATATGAATTTTATACTAACCCCTATCACAGCTTTAATGTTGTTAACTGTTATTGGGATCTGGAGGGTGCCACTCTGTTGCAGGCGCAAAAGAACATCAAGGAGATCTTCTTCCCCTGCCTCTCCCATGCTTTGGCCATGGCTGGAATTGGAATTGGATCTCATCCTTTGTTGATGCTCGTTGACAATGACGTCTAGAATCTTATCCAGCTTCTTTTGCATACTCTCCAGTTTAGCAGTTGTCCCAGTTATGAAATGAATGGGTTTGAGTGAAGGGAACAAATCAGCCAGATTGAGTCCTCCACTCATCTCCGTTGCCTCCTTGAGCAGCGATAAAAGCTCTTGTTCGTGCTCGGGTTTCTTGCCAAACGCTGCCCTCGTTACAAAGGTACTCACCAAAGAGAAGATTGCACTAGTAACAGTGATGGATGAATTACCTGCTGCACAAGTTAGCCAAATGGATTGTCCGAGGTTAGCTACGTCGTCTTGTCGGATGGAGGAGAAAGACTGCACCCTCTTGGCACTTAGAAGCTCCAAAGTGCATATCTTACGCATCTGTCTGTCTCCAGTAATCACCGTATGGAGCGAAAACAGTGCTAGTCGAATTGTAGGACATGATGTGGGGACAGAGGAGTTGAGGCCTGTTGGCAAAAGCGAGGTCATGCGTCTTCATGATTTCCTTGGCTATGTCACGGGATGAGACAACCACTGCGGAGATTTGGCCAAGCTGAAGGTGCATCATAGGACCGTATTTGCGTGATAGATCTCGAAGAGCATGGTGTGGAAGTGACCCCGCCAATGCAAGCTGATGAAGGTTCCCTATCAGAGGCAGCTTCCATCGCCCTGGCGGACTCTTCACTTCGATTTTCTGATTAGAAGTCTTGGCAAGCCAAACCAGCAGGAACAAGGTGATGACAAGGAAGAAGGATGATTGGAATTCCATGGCATGAATGAATGAATGAAAGATTTGGAAACTGATGTTTTCTATCACCGTGCTTTCGCAGGTAGCAGCTGGTGTTGCTGATATCAACTCAACAAACAAATATATAAACGAAGGAAAGGGCAAATAAAAAAGGGATCATGTGGTAAACGAAATAATAATTATATCATAATAATCAGATGACTGAGTCGGCTTTATGCCAGATCTCTTTGTCACCAGTTTAATAATTTATAAAGAGGAATGCAAATTTGGAACAAATTTACTCCTTTTTTCTTTTTTATAATGAGACTCATATTTTTATAAAAGAGATGTCTACTTTTTGTCCAAATTTTGTTGCACAAATAATATTCTTAAATTTATATATGAAATTTTACAAATTTTTTAATACATTTTGAGATGGATTAAAACCTCTTTATTAACTTGTTTATTGTACTTTAACGAGAGTTATTATTATAATTATAACTTGATCTCTTTCTCTCTTTTTAATTAATGTGTATTTTCACATTAATAAATTGTATATTCTCTCTCTTTAATAAATGTGGTACATTAATTTAATTTATATGTTGTAAATAAGGATCGCTTTTATACTAATTTTACTAATAAAATTTTATATAAAAAAGAAGCCCCTCATTAAAATGTAGAAAATAGCAATAAAAAAAAAGAAAATTATCACATAAATTTTTTTCCCCATGTGCACAGTATTTTGTTTGTAAGTTATAGACAATATGAAATTTGTTAACTACATGGAAAATTAAGAAAAATACATCTTATTTTTATTAATTCATGGCAATTGCCATTGGTGAAACTCAAGCAATTATAATACTCATTAGAAAAGCTTATTATGAACGTTTATAAGATAATTCTCAAAATTAAAAGTATTAATTTATGTTTGCCACCACTTTAAATTAAGATTTCGTTATTTTGAAGATTTTATATTTTCTTTATGTGATCATTTTTTTTTTCAATTTTCGTTAGATGAGTTCAATTTTATAAGAAAATCTATTACAATAAAATTTGTCTAAATAATATATAAATTAAATTTGCATATAATTTATGAAAGAGATAATGTATAATTTAGGAATGTGAAAATCCACATTAATTAGAGAGAGAAATCAAGTAGTAATATTACAATGATAACTTTAGTGAAGAGTTTTTAATCCAACTTAAATGAAAAAGATGTTATCTTCCACGTGAATTTATGGAGGCTAACAAACCCCTTTATATAGTTGTAATGTCTCTGCTCCAATCTAGATGGAAAGAAAGCAACGTTGACCGGTCAATCTCATGCAAGATCATTCATGACAAAATTCTTAGATAATTGAGTGACCTAACTTAACTTCAAAAATTAGAAATGATGACATATGTTTCACGTTGATAAAGTTTATTAATATCGTATCTTTAAGTAATGTCCATTTAAAGCGTGAAATTAGAAGGATTGGACATTTACTTAGGATAGATTCTAATACCATATTAAATTATACATTATCTCTTTCATAAATGTCATAAGATTATATCATTTATTATAAACAAAACAGTGTCATATTGGCGTCCCGGTCTTTTTGCAAAATTATTTTTTCAATTTTTGCAACTTACCTCCGAAGCCATGTTTTTGACATGGTGAGGTGAGGAGTGGTGTGGGCTAGGGAGGGATAGGTGAGCAAACAGTCTGCGGTAGGTAGGATTCGCCAACGGGACTGGCGAATTTAGTTCAAAACAGTGTTTTTCATTGTACTAAATTTACCAACCGTGTTGGCGAATTCAACACGAATTCGCCAGCCCCGTAGGTGAATCCTGCGTGGCGTGCCACGCCGTCCGCGGATGCCTAGTCAGCCCAAACCGCGGTAGTTTGGTAAAATGTTTAAAAAATGATGGTATTTTGATAATTTCTTTAAACAGGAGTGCTAAAAGAGATAAAAATCCAATAGCATTAGATAATTTAGTTTTGAGACGCTAACGAAATTTCATCTGAGTCCGTGTTACAAGCACAAGTGACGAAATGATTAATTCATGAATAGCACGTTATTTTGGTTCGAATCCAAACGTTAAAGATGTTGACCAAATTCCAAAAATGTCCAAAGGGCTTAAGTTAAAAAAGAAAAATTGACACTTGGTAATGGCCTAATGTATTTTTAGCAGCTTTGGGCTTAGATTAAAGATAGAAAAAAATAAAAAAGGCTAGGAGTGGTCCCATCACAGGATGTGGGAAGATAAGGTATCTAAGGATGAAGAAATCAAGATAAGGTGGGTGTGTCCATGCCTTACCTTCGTTCTTATTGATTAGTGCCATATACTTTTGGTACTGTGACTGCGTAAGAAGATGAAAAATCTCAGCCTGAGGGCAGGTCTCCACATTATTCCTACTAGCCCCTCTTCTTCAAACCCTCCTCCTTTATTTGTCAAACCCATCAAAGTAATAGCATCATCATCATGCGGGAATAAAGGATTGAAGAAATACCAATCACCTGCTAATTTTGCAATCTCTCCCAGGCAACAGACTCCAATCCGCACAGCTGTGGATGTGGAGGAGGGTGCACCGAATATTGTGCTATCTCCTGATAATGGGCATTCGAGGTTAGTGATAATGGGAGCTGTTTCGGTGGGAATTTTGGTGCTGATGAGTGGCCAGAAGGCATGGGCTTTGGGCCCGGAAGGCCCACTGGTGGAAGAGTTCTGGGACAACGTGAGGAGATATGGGCTGTACGCTCTGACAGTGAGCACGGGTGCCATATACACCATCCTCCAGCCTATTCTGGAGCTCCTCAAGAATCCCATTTCTGCCCTTCTCATCATTGCTATTTTGGGGGGCAGCTTCTACGTTGTTTCTCAGGTCCTTTCTGCCATGGTTGGTGTCACTGACTTCACTTACGACTATGGAAACTAGATACTTTCATACATATGTAGCTCCCTTTTAGTTTTTGTTATTATTATTATTATTATTTTATCATCACTAGCCATATAGTCCGGTTAAAGTAATGTTCTCCTTTATGTAATTTGGTACGATTGTATTTGTAATAGGAATATTTTTAATGTTGAGTACCTGAGAGATAGAAAAGAGCAATTCCTGGATAGACATTTCTCTTGCGCACACAAAATAAAATATTATTGAAGATTTGCTTACATGCATGCTTGCGAGACCTACTAAGCTTGTGCGAAAATTCTTAAGCACATGTCTAGGATTAAACATAACTAAATATGCATGGTTGTAGCCAGCGGTCATTGTTGCTAAAAAGAGCACTAGAGCAAATAGGTTGATCAAGAGAAGCAAACAAGAGAGGCAACAGAGAGAGGGTAGCGGAAAGAGTTGGCATACTGAAAGGAGATGGCAGCACCGGGGGCAAGGGGTTCCCCATCATTGACAAGGCAATCATCGTATTCAACTCGGCGGAACACGGTTGGGTTGATCAAACGGGCAGAGCTGAACCATCCACAGTGAAGCCTGATATCCCCAATGTTGCAATCGCTGCCGCATATGTTCATTATTTGAACCGTGTACCCTGGAATCCCGCTGGGAAGGGGTGCCGCTTCCCCTTGGTATATCACTATGTCCTCCTTGGAGCACCCTGCTGTCCCCATACGCTTCATGTCCTCAACATCTACAATGCACTACGCGTTATTAGAGTATAATGGCTACTACTCATGCATGATTCAAAATTCATTAGAGGGATGTCAGTTTAGTAGTATTCATTTATGACACATTTTTGAAAGGAGATACTTATGCTCCATCCAACCAATGCTTAAGACGCATTTTGGACACGTCTCTTTAATGCCACCTTCCTCATGAAACAATAAATCCCTCACTACATTGCAATAAACTTAATGTTATCCCTTTTTCCAAAATACTACTATATTATCACTGGCTCAGTGTCTGTGCCGCCTTCTTAAAGTAGAAAAGAAAAATAAAAAATGGTGAACAAAATGAGAGAATTGGTTCAGGGGAAAGGAAGAAACCAGCCATGAACAACTACTCCAACCAATATAGAAACTTTGAAATTTTTACATTGTATCAAAAGGCAAACAAAAATCATATCAAAAACAGGTTATCTTTATACTCAAAAGATTAAGGAAATAAAAATGCGTTGCCTTTTCAATACGACAGAAGAGAAACAAGTCAATAAGATATGAAAAGGGTGCGCATCACATGATTACATCTTTTATTGAGTAAAATGAGCTGATTAAAGAGTTAAAACCATTATATGTGTAAAACCTCAAAGAAAGCCCTCAAGTTGAGTCTAGAACTTGGATGTGCGGCACTGTAGTCACATTGGTACAAAGACTATTGGATTAGACATGTGTAAAATGTGATCACAAAAGGTGTTACCTAAGAGTCCTGCTAAGACAAAAGTCACGAGCGAGGCCACGGAGACCATGCAAATGCTTCGAGCTTTGAAACTTTTGAACACAACCCTCATCCTGAAATGCCTTCAATCAGCTCCCAACCCAAGTGTCTTAGCAAAGCTGAAGATATAAGCACACTCATTTGAGTGGCAGAGAAGCCTATAAATGGTATGCAAGTTAATGTAGAGAGAGAGAGAGAGAGAGATAGAAGAGTTGGACCTTAGAGTTTAGCGAGATAAGGATTTGAACTCTGAAGCTTCAGAGTTGAAATGCAGGAAAAAGAGAAGAAAGAAGGACGGGGATTGGGGGAATAACGTGGATACGTGGACCGTGGAAAATAAAGTTACTTGGTACTTGACAAATGCTGCTAGGCTAGTTTTCAAGGGTCTTCATATCATCTGGGAAGCTACGTGTAGCGCAGAACAGCACCGTAATTTATAGCTTCAGAAGCTGCCATTCCTATGTTTCATTACTGGGAAGTTGTAGCTGCTACTAGTACTACTGGTATCTTATTTTTGCTCAACGTGGGTGTGTGTGTGCCTTGGCTTAATCAAAGGGAGAGACATAGTGACATACAAACTCAATTTCCGGTTTAAATGATCAAAAAGAAAGAAAAAAGATAAAGAATTGCATGTGCATGTTATCATAAACTGTCTTAAGATATTTAGTAGTATTAAAGTATGGCATTTGCTTTACTTGAGTTGAATTTTGATCTTGCCGCTTAATTGCATGGCAACATGTAGTTGGATTTGATGTTACAAAGAGAAATTTACACTAGTGCTCAATCAACACTAGGATCATTAATTTACACTTGGGTTTTGCAGTTTGCAACAAGTCACTTCCACATCAATCTAATTATTATAAAAATGGGGTCCATGGCGCAGACTGAACCTGAAAACAAAACATTCTTTGGCTCTCCTAAGTTATTTCCTGAAATGAGCGTTTGAACTGATGTTGACAAGTTCAAGCAATGTATGTACCATAGTTGGTATTAGGCAGGCTGGAGGCAAGTACTAGTAGAAGTAGATAACATCATGCAATGCATATATAGGTAGGTATGTAGAAGCAAGGGATTAAACGCTTTGCCGGGAGGGAAAAAAGCAGTGAAAAATGGAGTGGTGGAGTAATTGCATGCACCGTGCGGGTGAAACAAGGGGAAGGGGGCTTTTAATAATATGACTACTGACTAGGAAGAAACAGAGGAAAAAAGCAGGGGGGCATGGCTACTACTGGCTTTTTGATAAGCGGCGTGACTTGGTGACTTGTCTCTCCCTTTTTCATTCACACGGAATATATTTAACGTGCATTATGAATTATTTATTTAAATTTAAAATATTTAAAGATACAAAAATCAATGATAGATAATATTCATAAAATATGCATTAAAGATGCCCGTGTATTTCCCTTCGCTATCTCTCTCTTCCTCGGCTGCATTTTGCATAGGCTTGTGCTCATTCCTCACCACACGAGCGCCCCTATATATGCTATTTTATTGTATTGAAATTATTTATTGGAGTATTTGCTCTTGTATCGTGATCTTACTTAGACTCATTAATGGTCCAAGGCTAACTGCTAACCTCCTGCTTTTAATATCACAAATGAAGGAAAATTTGATATTCTGACTTGTCAATACCAAAACGTTAAGTGCAGAGTGTGCAGACTCTACAGTCCCCCATAGCCCCTCTGTTCAAGGCTCTCACTGCACCTTGTTACAATAAATTATGTTTAAAGTAGTATACTGATTAAGCTGAAAAAGAAAAGCCTAAAATAATTTGTTTATTTTTATTAAAAAATCTCAAAATGACAACACTGCGCCATCATCTTTGCACTAGATAAATATAATCTCAGAATCACAGGCACAATTCTTTGGTTTGACCAATTGCTAATGAAATCTATGTATGACTTGTGCTGTTGTGTATTGGTGTTGTGTGTATGGCTTGCAATGTCTGAATTTTCCATCATGCTGTAAACTGGCCACTGGTAAGGTTTGAAGAGTTAATGCCAGAGAGTAACGATTTGATTGTGTCATTACCATTACTTTATCCTCCAATATGTTAGACTTAGAGGCAGGTTATAGATTTGTTGTAATACAAAATTTCTAATTATATAGAAGTAAATTCTTAACTCGCACTTTTTAATTAAAAATCCAATTAGCACCATTGATATATGCCAAATAGTATTGCAAAAAGAGACTAATAACCCACATCAGATGGAGATGATCACAATCGTGGAGAGGTCAAGTGCTTGAAGGAATAATAGTCCCCATAAGAGAGCACTTCAGTGTCCTTGTGTACTTGTTGGTAATTTAGGCATTACATTTGGAATGTTGAATTTAATTATTGGGTTTTATTTCATTGGATTACTTAACCATTAATGAAGGAGAAACTTTGGACGACGCTTCATTTGTCGTTGATTAATTATTATCCCCATCTACAACTTTCTATACACAGAACATATTATATAATTCTTTTGATATATCCAGAAACTCATGGTGCCAAAAAAAATTAGCTATATCTCCATGTGTGTCACACAAAATATTTCAATAATTAATGCTTTCGGCATTGATTGAACTTTCTTGATGATTTTTTGTGTGACATTTATGCAAGTTTATTTTCTTTTCTTATTTATAATAAGGATTTACTACAACTAACAAGGGTATTAAGCTCACCGACTGCGTATGTTTATTTACATGTGTATTTTTTCAATTATTTCATTCATGAGTTAGAAATAAAAAATTTCAAATATTTTTTAACAATCGATCTCATAGTACACCGACATTTTATTACTATCATTTTGATAAATTAGAAGCTGCCAAAGAATTTATTCTTGGAAAACAAACAAATTAAGGATATAAAGGATTTTTATTCTTAACTTTCAAGTTTGCATGGTCAAGATAAAAGAGTTTGGTTGAGGTGTAATATTGTATGTGCCTGCATAGGTTTAATTTTGTATCATTAATTTTTTTTACATAATCTGCCATATATATTTAATTTTCTCAAGAATTTATAGGGGGGAAAAAACTTGAAATTGTTCTCACCGTGTTAGAAAGGTGCATGTACGTGTGGTGGAGAATGGTGAAAGCTAGAAGCTTCACAGATCTTCTATTCTAAATGATAGGGTATCTCCTCCCATTCATTTCTTTTTGCTGTTGGATTCCTTATCCTAGAGAGAGTAGAGAGAAATTGACCCACTTTTTTTAATTTGGTCTGCTTGCCACTCATTACTCTTTGCTTGGAAATATCCACTTGTTCATATATCATTATACCCTTAGGCAATAATTTTAAAATTTATATAGCAGCTCACATAACACTATTGAAGATTCAACTTCAAGGTTCCTATAAATAGAAAAAGGTTCTTAAGAGTTCATTCATTTTTCACCCAACCCAAACAACATTAGCGATCAAACACAAGTAGCAATAGTACAAAGATATACAGCTCAAGATTCAAACCCTCCAATACGGTAGATCCTTTGATGGATCAGGTTGAGAAGAAATTGGAATTGAACAAGTTTTTGACAACAACACTGCAGTTAGTGCTCTCGGTTTCTTTGTTTTGTTTGTTTGTTTGGTACTCTTCTGGCTTCTCCATACTCCCTCAGTTCTTCAGCGCCTACTTCTCCACTTGCCTTTTCTCAATGCTCACTCACACTCTTGAAAGGAAATACATGTTCCTCATCTGCAATGCCATCCTTGCTTTTCTTGCCAAGACCTCTCTCTTGTCCGAATCCGAAACAAAGGGAGCTCCTCTTATTGTTGAACAAGAACAAGTTGAAAAGAAAGAAGAATGTTATTTTGAACAAGTGCCAGAGTTAGCTAAAGAAAAAGAACAACAACAACATGGTACCTTGTTATTGACCGAGAAAAGTATGGGAGGAAGAGAAAATGAAGCTTGTATTGATGAAGAAGAAGGAGGTGCAGGGGTTGCGGACATTGAAGAAGTGACACAAGATGATGAATTGGAAGATACAATGATGGCAACAAACGATGAATTTGCAAGTACAGAGGAACTGAACAGAAAGATTGAGGAATTCATAAGGAAAATGAAGGAGGAGATCAGGATTGAAGCTCAAACGCAGCCAATTACGGAGAGTCTAGTTCATGCATGAACATGCATCTGATATATTAAGTGCTTCTTCACCCTTATATATATATATATATATATATATATATATATATAT
>QANU01048949.1:26011-83742 GCA_003254905.1 Nissolia schottii | reverse complement strand
CCCCCCCCCCCCACACTGCTATTGTTTCTTTCAGTTTACCACTTTGCATGAGCATTATTAAGCCATTAACCATGTGACATTGAAGATCAATGTGGTTCCATGTATCTCAATCGGGGGATGAAACATCGGAAAGAGAAATTGGTGAAATTAATTAGAGCACTAAGCAAATTAGCATATATTCCAAGCATCCGCAAACAGGGTAAAGATAACCGAATAATCTCGTTGATTTCGATGTGGAAAATACTAGAAAAGGCAAGAGTTTACAAAGTTGACATACGAATATTTACGTGGGAGTAAATATTCAAACTACCCAAAATGTTTTTAAATTAAGGAAGCATTTGCTGAGGCTCAATTGTCCTCAGTCAACAACAGTTATATGCAAAAGTTAGTGCAAATTTAAAATTAAATAGAAGAGTTTTTTTAAAAGTAACTACTTCCACCAAAATTAAGCTATTATGATTAATTTAGTTGTAAGGAGTTTAGGTAATATACATGTGATCATAAATTCAAACTTCATTTAATATAATTTTTGAAGTATTATTAAGTCATATTCTGCATAATTGCATCAGCAAGAAACAGATAGCAATGGACAGAGAAGGAAGAGAAGAAAAACGCTGTGAATTGGAATGAATGAATTGGATTGATTGAAGTGAGAATTACAAGTAAATATGCTTTATATACATGGAGAATTACCTCCCAGCTACTAACTAACTAAACTAACAATAACAACCTTCTTTCATATTTAGCATGTGATGAAATTAAGTTACAGCAGTTACAGCACATTTACAACTTGCATATTTCATACAGCTACTTGCACAACAAGTAAGCTAATAAATACACATAAAAAAATTCGCTAAAAATATAATTTTCCTATATTATCATTTAATTATATTATGTTCTGCCTAACTCTGATTCTTGCAAGGTGGTGCTAGCACAGTGACAGCAGGATCGAGTGTTGAATTTTCAAAATCTATCCGCCTTAGATCTTTGATTAGAGAGGGAAAAAAAACCTTTGATTAGAGAAAAGGCTATTGCCCCTGTTATTGTGTCAATTTTCCAAGAGATTGTGGCTATTAACAGTTGTAATCATCTTTTTAAGTAGATCGTAATCTCTGCTTCAATAAATCCATTGTAGAATTAGACCAAATCCACCAGGCACAAACTATCCACGTGGCTCTATATCTATGCAGCCAAAAGCTACCGTCACATTCACCATACATCTTCCGGGTCACAAGAAAGTGCACCAAAAATATCAAATATAGGAGTGATATAATTGAAGGTGGATGTTATTCGACAATTTAGAGAAGACGTAACCATCTATGATTGGAACATTACGTTGCCCATTTTGTCATCTGCCTGTGTTGAAGAACAGAACATATACGGATTGCTCGATCAGGCTTGTACACATGTGGCTAAGAAGCAGAATAGCATAAAAAATTATTATTACACGACCGAAAAACATGGGCAATGTCTCCCAAGTGAGGGTTCAAATTGAATGAATCATATGTAAGTACTGTAGCACCTACAAGTACAACCTTTTAATCAGCCTCCACAAGAGAATTCTAGAAGGGGTCAAGGGAGCTTTGACTTGATGAGGAGCCATGCAACTTGGAGATAACCAAATCATGTGTCTGCAAGTAAGGACAAATATAAGAGTCCAATATATCTTGTCAATAATTGTACAATAATGTACAAAAAAAAATTACTTGTCAATATTAATTCTGGTACTGCAAAGTACCCAAAAGTAAAAGAAGGGTTAATAAGAAGGATCAACATCCTCTCTCTATTAAAATGAAAAGGAGAGATGCCCTTGTTTTGTTTTGTTTATTGGGCCATTTGGAAACAAAAAGAATCCAACTTGATATCAATATATATTGGGCTAATATGTTTTGTTTATTGGGCCATTATAAATCTATTTGAAGAGAAGGCATCTAGTAAGGCTTGACCAGTTGGAGAACTCAATATTACCATAAAAACAAGCTGGGGAACCCAACCAAAAAGAAGACCACTTAAGCTTGAAAAGATTGTTGGTTAGAAGCGAGCTTGAGTAAAATTCGGAAATTGGGAAAAGATTGTTGGTTAGAAGCGTGCTGGTGGCGGCGGTCGCTATGGTGGTTCTGATGGAGAGAGGGGCCATGAGAGAGATGGCGCCGTCAGTGGGGAATGGGGAGGAATGGGAGAAGAAGGAAGGTCCTAGGGTTGCAAGGAGTCTCCTGGGTATAGTGCAACCAAGCCTTCTGCAGATGAGCCAAGCCCAACATGGTTTTTGGGCATTAAGTGTTGGGCATCATTCACCAAAAATGGGCTACATGGTGTGGGCTACTACCAACAGCGAATTTTTTCTACAAATTCCTAAAGTTGGCCCAATCAATTTCAACAATTTACAATTTATGCAATAGGACTCTGGAGGAAATATTTTTTTATTTTTTTGGACCTTGAGAACAAGGTTCATTTTTATAGAGGGGGTATTGTAACAGACCTAAGTAAATAAAGGCCAAATTAAGAATCGGTCCAATTAGGGAGCCCAATTTTATTATAAATAGGGGGAATAGGGGGAGTAGAAGGTATGAAAAATTTGCATTGGTTTGATCCTACCTCTCTCTCTTAGGATATTCTTCTCTCTAGTTTTCCATCACTATCCATTTCCTTGTAATTCAAACACCAAAATGCAGAAAATACCACACTCATCTCTATTAATTCCATAATTCAATCCATTACAATTTCACATCATTACACACTTGTTAGCTGAAGGTGTTCTTACTCAGTTATTATAGCAACACTACACTCAAATATTTGAAGAGCAACAGGTTCAAATCCTCTCCAAAAAAAATAGGAGTGACATTCCTCCTCAAAACTTTGTCTAATTACAAGTCTGGATCAAAGTCATTCTAATGACAGAAACAACCACGACTTAAACATCAACATACTACGTTTAGTATTTAATTTTGTTTAATGAATTATGATTATTTATGTTATTTTCGGAGTGTTGTCAAACTTTCATTGTATCTGAGTTGAAACAATATAATATTAATTATGATGTATAATTATCATTAGGATATATGTATGTACTTCATGGATATCTCATTAAATTATTTGTTCGTTAATCAAGATACTCTTTTTTTTGCTCTATTATCTATATTAAAATCACTCTGCACAATCGCGCTGATTAAAATTTAGTATAAATAAATTAATAAAACAGGGTTTAGGCATAAAAATATTCAATAGTTAATTTTGATTAGAAATGACGGTTTAGTGGCACTAGGCATGTGAGTGGTTCTGAAAGGCCCAATCCAAATCCAGTTGGGGTGTTATCGCAGAGGGTAGAAACTTTGGCGCTATGAGGTGTTAAAATGTCCACTTGGAAGCAGCAGAGACACTGTTGGCTATTTTCATGAATTTAGAAATCCCTTCCCTCCATTGGAAAAAAAAAATTAGAATTGTTCTTTCTGGTTAATTTAATGGAATTTGAAGAATAGTGAAAATCAATTTCATTTTGGAACAAGTTCATCTACAAGAAGAAGCAACCTTCCCAGGTAGCAAATACTTCATCTACTTTTATTTATTTATATATATATATATATATATATATATATATTTATATGTGTGTGTATATATACACACACACCACAAAGAGAAAGAAAAAGAAACATCATAACTTTTTCTCATTGATAATTCATCTTCGGAAATATTACCGTCGTATTTGTTTATTTGTTGATTCCTCAATCAGCCCAAATGAATGTTATTGGTTGGCCTCTGTATAGGGACAATTTCACAGCATCAATTCAGCCATTGATTTTCTTCTAATTAGTCTGCCCAAATATTAGTTAGTACTAAAGGTGAACTGTTGCCGACATTTGACACTTGATTTGTTTTATGGAGAGTACTTTTAGGAACATCACATTTCTATAGTTTTGGTAACAATAAGAGAAAGCACTGAAGCATCTCAAAATAGCAATATTATCAAGTAATTGGAGAGGAAGGAAACCATTTAAAAATTTGAATGTCCATATGCATAGGCAAGAATTTAGAAATTTATTAATGAAAGTAATACTTGAGATTAGAAACGTAGCTGAAGCTAATTTAAGTCCCTCACAACATCTATTGAACCTTTTCAGGAGGCTTTGCTAGCATATGAAGCATTTTCTAGTAAGTTGATGGGTAGTGATGATGATGCCCAACAGTCATTGCTTTCAGAGTGGAGAGATCATGACAAGAGTGACCTCCAGAGAAGGCGGCCGCGCCGCGGCAGTGCTTCTTTGGATACAGAAACGGATCTCCAACAACAAAGCCCTCTGCCGCAGCCTCCATCCATAGCCACAAAACCAGAAGCAGAATTTGATTTCAAGCCAGTGTTCTTTTGGCTAGCTGCCTACCTAGGTGGAGGTAATGTTATAATTATATTCAAGTCTAGTTTCAAAACTTGGCAAGTGTTATCCACTTTTTGATTATTCAATTCGGATAATCGCGGATTTATATCCCTAATGAAGTAACAAATCTCTGTCCTAATTGGCTCATAACAGGTACCCTATGCTTCTTCCTCGCGAGTTATCAAATCCAGGGAATCAAAACCAATGGCTTTCTCGATGCACTTTACTTCTGTGTTGTGACCATGACTACCGTAGGATATGGTGATCTTGTCCCCAATAGCACGACAGCAAAGATGCTTGCCTGCTTCTATGTCTTCACCGGCATGGCTCTCGGTGGCTTAATTCTCAGCAAGGCCGCAGATTACATCGTCGAGAAGCAAGAAATCTTATTGGTTAAAGCCATACACAAGGGTAGGAAAGTAGCTGGTTCAGTAGAGTTACCCAAAGAGTTTCAAACTAACAAGGCCAAGTACAAATTCATATCTGCAGTTGCAATTTTTTTGGTGCTTATGATTGAAGGGACTGTTTTTCTGTACTTTGTTGAGAATCTGGATTTTGTGGATGCCTTCTATTGTGTTTGTTCCACGGTTACCACTTTGGGGTATGGGGATAAGAGTTTTTCAACAAGTGTGGGTCGCACTTTTGCTGTTTTCTGGATATTGAGCAGCACCATTTGCTTGGCTCAGACTTTTGCATATCTTGCTGAGCTCTATACTGAAGAGAGACAAAGATCACTGGCCAAAATGATTCTTACAAGAAAAATATCACTCCCTGATCTTGAGGCAGCAGATCTTGATGGTGACAAAGTTGTTAGGTAACAAGACATTTATTTATATATATATATATATACACACACACACACTAATGCACAAGGTTAGGAAAATAATTAAGCTACTTGTTTGCTTATGATAGCTCCAATTTTAGGTGAACATGAAATGCTTACATTCAGCATTTTTGTTTGTTGTTTTTCTCAGTGCTGCAGAGTTCGTTTTATACAAATTGAAGGAAATGGGAAAGATAAGCCAAGAAGATATTTCAGTTGTGATGGAGATCTTTAGGAAACTAGACATGGATAAATCAGGAACTCTGACTGAAGCTGATCTCAGATATTCTGAATCATCCTAACCTCATACCATATAATATATAACTGCCTTCTATTCTATGTGGCAACACTAGCTAGGCCTAAAATTCATTGTTTGATCATCAAAGAAAATTCTACTGCAATATTTTTTTCCCACCAAGATAATAATAGGTAAGCTTCAATCACATATTGCAATAGAGTATGCGCTAATAACGTGAGGTTCCTGTGGGCCCTTGAACCTTGGGTTACGTTAACATACTTTTGCTCCTCAAGTCCATAGACAATAATGGGCTGCTTACAAAATGGGAATGGGCTAAACTTTGACAACCAAAATGCTGGTTCAATCTGTTAAATCAGCATTGAAGCCCAATCCATAATGAAAGAAATTTATTAAGTAGAATTAATTCATAAATTGGAAAAGCCTCCCCTGCGTGTGGGCAATATTAGAAGTAATGTCTTCTGGTTTATTTATATAGATAGATTTCTTATTTTAGTTTATATTTAAATGCTATATACATCTTTTACTTAAATGTAATTTTCCTCTCTTTAAAACTTCATCCACATTTGATTGCAAAGGTAATTCCTTTGAAAAATGTTGACATATTCATAACATGTAGATAAAGAATAAAAAATATTGATAATGTATATAAAAGTATTCATAATCCAAAATAATGTATCTTAATTTACAGCCTATTTTTTTCCTTTGGGGTTTGGAGCTATTAGTATTATACTTTTAATCTGCCAACTCAAACCAACTTAAAATATAAATGCCACTAAAAGGACCCTTGAAAGCTTAGCTTGATCCCACTTTCGTTACATCACTGTCAAAGAATGGTTAGTAATAGCAAAATTCCATTAAGAAATCATCAACTTCAATCATATTTCATCAGAAAATCCATATTTTAATGGTATCAGGGTTTGCAAATTGCCAATTTCCTATTTTAAGCTGCCCATATTGTTGTTGGTAAAGCCTTCCCTGTGTCGCATATATATCAAAGATTTGCCATTTGGCTTTGGCCTTTCGCTTAGAAACAGCTGGAGCCGTGTACCCATTTTTTTAACGAAAAAAACTTTAATTAATTATTATACTTTTAAGCAAAGATGAACATTGATCCCAAATTTATTTGTTCTTCGAAGCCACTTTATTTACTCACTTTCAACTTCGAGTCATGAGTACACTCATTGTTTTGTTATAGTCGTAATCTTATCTGAGTGACTTAAGAACGATTTTAGCGGTTAAGCAATTCAAATAGTCTAAATTGATATCTTTTATATAATGTGACAAATTCAGAGAGATAAATTTGGTGAATGAATAAGTGAGTTTGCTTAGGAAGAAAAAAATAATAATAATACCAAGTTGGTTATTAGAAAATGTTTCAGTGCTCAATTTGGTTCATAAAAAAATTAAAGTGTCTAATTTTTAAAGGAAAAAAAATGTGAGGCCTAGTTTCTAATAATTTTTTTCATTATAATCTCTGAAAAAATTAGACAAAGAGACTAAATTGGCCTCAAACAAAAATTTTCAAAGACTAAGCAACACTTTAATTTTTTTTTTTTTTAAGAATCAAGTTAGCTATTGAACATTTATCAAGGACCAACTTGATCATTAACTCAAAAAAATTAATGAGCTTTTCTGTTAAAGATGACGTGGCGCAGTTGATAAAAATTGAACTCATTTCACAAGCATTTGAACTTGATTCTCAAATAATGATGTGAAGATCATTTAGTGAGTGATTTATAAGTATTTATGTAAGCATGCAAAGAGCTTGAAACATATGTTTTGGTATTACTAGCGCTAAAAACATCTAAACTTATTTTAATAAAAAAACCTTATCCTTTTAATTTTATCCCCTTCTTGGGTTATGGAGAGGATGTTATCTAAAAAAGAAGATATCTACTACTCTTATCATTCTTTGTTATATCAACCTTAGGGTTAAATATGTTTTTAGTCTCTCATAAATTTTAAATTTTGTATTTTATCCATCATAAATATTTTTTTCTAAAAATTGTCACTCATAATTTTTTTTAAGGATTTAGTTCCTAATGTTAAGTCACAGTTCACTTAGTGATGTGGCAAAGGTAAGAGAAGGGGAGGAGAGAAACAGGTGAGGACGCGTAGGTGAGGTTGCTTCACTAGCAGCGATGAGGGTGGCGGCTCAAAGCTGTAGCGGAGAAGAAAAAGACAGTAAGTATATGCTAAGAGTAGCACAAAAGCAATGGTTAGGTTAATCATGTCACGTGCATAGTATATGACTTACCATCTGATCAACACGGCTTAACATGATAGAAATGACTAAAATCTCAAAATATTTTTGAAAAAGTAAAACAAAAAATTCAAAATTGATGAGAGATTAAAAACATATTTTTATTATACCCACGGTTGTTTTAAAATGGGATAAAATTTTGATCTGCTAATAATTATGTCATATCTATCCTAAAATGAAAAATCTGACTGGTAAGTGCGGATCCCGCATGTCTCAATACTAATACTAATTAAAGTTGAACATTGAAGCAAAAGCTGTCAGCAAAAAATGAAAGGAAATTTTGCAACATATGTCAACATATGATTGATGCTGAACTTTATTAGCTATGATAAGAAGTATTAGGTAGAGCCAAATTATTGTTAGCATTGTTCGAGATAAGAAAGGTAACTTTTCGAATTAACCTTATTTTATGGTGAACCAACTAATTAAGTACAAATCACCCTTTGTTTTTACCCTTCTTAGTCATGGATTTAACTTATTCATAAAGATTTTGTCTAGGAACTCATCATTTTGGTTTAAACTTTGTGAACTATTATATAAAAGGAAAAATGATATAAAGAGAGCAAAGTAACCGTTAGAGTCAAAGTGTGAAGCCAGAATAGTATTAACCGGCTTGGCCGTGCTGTTATGTATTTTATCACATTTGTCTTTAAGTTTGCTTCACCTAAGGGGAAAGCCAATTCCTCTATTTGTGGTCAATTCCTTATACGAATACATTTTGTCATTTTCAATCTTTGTCACATTATTGTTATTATTATTATTATTATTATTGTTATTATATGCATTTTCCTGAGACTTAGACCCCCCCCCCCACAAATTTTGTTGGTGTTTTTGGACTTATCTTACCTTTGTGTGTCATTACCAGCAAAACATTGTGTGTATATATAATTAACCGAGTGAGTGCTCCCATTTGTTGTTGTGT
The DNA here is from genome assembly GCA_003254905.1 of Nissolia schottii. Taxonomy (NCBI): domain Eukaryota; kingdom Viridiplantae; phylum Streptophyta; class Magnoliopsida; order Fabales; family Fabaceae; genus Nissolia; species Nissolia schottii. Next base: position 75,108 of record QANU01048949.1, on the reverse strand, counting down.
CTAGCGTGTGCATTTGTCAGCGGCAAAAGGAGGGAAATGTCGAGCTGTGAAGAGCAATATGGGGAAGAGCTTCCACTTGTCCAACCAGACCCAGTGGTGTTGGAGATGAATCGTTTGCAAAACCAACTCAAAGGTACTCATTCTTTTATCTCTTGATCAGGTTCCTGCATTTGGTGGTGTGAAATTGACATCTTGTGATAATGTATGAATCCTTAAGAAGTAAACAATATCTCTCTATTGAATGAATTATGCCGCTTTGTTCATTTTGTGTTGGAGGTTTGAGTTAGTTTTGATCAGGTCACGTCACTGTTTGATTCCTGCTGTTTTTGTTTCGTATTGACATGCTTTCTTTTCATTGATTGCGCGCCTATAATGTCTTGTACTCAGAAAGTTGTAGTACTCATTGGTTGCCTTTGTTTCTAGTATCTTCAAATCAGTGGTGTATCTATAAACCTTAGAACACAAGTTGAACTTTTTTTGCAGAAAAGGTCAAGGAACTAGGGACATGCCAGGGTGAAATCAAGGCCTTAAGGTCAACTGAAGCTCTGAAGGATAAGGCCATAGAAGAGGTATTTCTCTTAAATTGCGGTTATTCGCACTCTCTCCAGCATACAAAGAACCTTTAGCTTGGAATTTGAGGCACATGCCTTGTCATAAGTAGTTTGAGGATCTAGGGATCATTATGTCATGCAACCCATAGAAAAGCATGTAATTACAGATTCAATTGCACTGTAATTACAAAATATAAAAGTTTCTCAGCATTAATATTAGCTATAATTCGTTCTTTTTTTCTCTGCCAGTTGAGAAATGAAGTCACTAAACTGGACGAGAGACTTGGAGTTACCGGGGATCATCTTAAACAAAAGGTGCACTAGTCTGGTGCTATTATTTTCAAGGAATTTGGAACCATGTCCAACAATGCTAGACTCTTAAAATCAATGCATAATTTTTATTTTTTTTAAATCTTCACATGCAGAATCTAGAAATCAAGAAACTGACAGAAGAAAAGAGGTGTGCACTGGCTGCACAATATGCTGCAGAAGCAACACTTAGAAGGGTATATGCAGATCAAAAGGATGAAGATTCTGTTCCAATTGACAGTGTCATTGCCCCGCTTGAAGCTGAGATTAAAAAGTACAGGAATGAGGTACAAAGAATGCAAATTCCAGAAAGGATGCATTCGCAAAATAATAATAATCATAATATCATATTGTGAGTGAGTTTTACATGCACTGACAATAGTGGCATCCAATTTGGCTTCATAGGTTATAGCACTACAAGAAGATAAGAAAGCTTTGGAGCGACTCACAAAGACAAAAGAGTCAGCATTGCTAGAAGCAGAGAAGATTTTGCGAAGTGCACTAGAGAGGGCTCTAATAGTTGAGGAAGTTCAAAATCAGAACATGGATTTGAAGAGACAGATTGAGATCTGCCAGGCATGATTTTCTACATTTCCTTATTCATAGTTTCTATTGCGAGTTGTAGGTTGTTCTTCAACCAACTTACAACTACAATAAACAGGAGGAGAACAAAATCTTAGAGAAAACCCACCGCCAAAAGATTTTGGAAGTTGAGAAGCTAAGCCAAACAATTCAAGAACTTGAGGAAGTCATCTTAGCTAGCGGAGCCACCGCTAATGCTGTTCGTGAATATAAACGGCAGATATCTGAATTGCAAGTAGGCATATCTTACAGTTACTGGCGTTTTGAACTTAGTTTTTGGATACAAGTGCAAGTAGTAACTTGGAGTTGCATCATTATTCAGGAGGAGAAGAAGACATTGGAGAGGGAGCTAGCAAGGGCAAAAGTTTCGGCCAACAGAATGGCAAATGTGGTGGCTAATGAGTGGAAGGATGAAAATGACAAGGTCATGCCTGTTAGGCAATGGCTGGAAGAGAGGAGGATTATGCAGGTATGTCTCGGAAGTAATTGGAGATCATTGGTCCGTTTGGATTGGCTTCTAAAAAAAGCACTTGTTTAAAAAATAGTAAGTGTTACAATACAATTTTAAAAAAGTACTTTTTTAATCGGACCCGTATGATCATACTTTCACCTCATAAAATACTACTTATTATGTTCATGATAACTGCCAATACCAATATACACAACGAATAAATTGTTAAATTTCAGTTTACAATCGCCAATATATTAACTCATGTCCTAAAAGTAGTGAGAAAAGATGACAACTCTCTTCCAAAACTTGTATGTAAACTTGAGCAAGAAATTTCAATCATCAAGTATGTCCTTGAATGTGTAGGCCGAGATTCAACGGCTGAAAGACAAGCTAACTATATCCGAGAGAACAGCCAAGGCAGAGTCACAGTTGAAGGTATTTATCAGACTTATTTGTTGTGCATGTAAGCGTCTAAAAGAATTTGTAATGCATGGCTAATGTTATGTGGGTTTTCCTTCAGGAAAAACTAAAACTAAGGCTAAAAACATTGGAGGAAGGCTTAAAGCAATTCTCAAATTACCCAAACACAAACATTTCAAATGCGCTTTGCGAGTCTCCAAAAGCAGAAAAGTCTAACATCTTAGGTTTCCTAACAACCAGTGGTGGACAGAGAAAAAGGTCGACATCACAACCAAGGGCATCTACTGTTGGAAGCTCTTTGTTCCAGCAGCCAAACATAAAAACCTACATAGACAATGTTGCTGGGAATTTAAAGCAGGGGAGCCCTGCAAGAAAGAGATATGGTTCTGCTGAAAATTTGTTGAAGAAAGGCATGTGGGCATCGAGAAGTAAAGTAGTTGGTGGTGAAAAAGAAAATGAGATACAGGTGAACAACACAGGCATGAACTTACAACGGTGTAATGATGAAAGAGATGCAGCAGAAATCAGAAACACTGATGATGTGGATGAAGGCTCCAAAAGCAAGATACCAAATGACTTTGGCAGTGAAGATGTGGTCTCAGGTTTTCTATATGATAAGCTTCAAAAAGAGGTCATCAATCTGAGGAAGTCTTGTGAAGTTAAAGACAGTAGTTTGCACGCCAAAGATGAAGAAATTAAGGTAATAGTAACAGCCGTCCGGCCACCCTCACCATACCCCTTCTTATTTTGAACTAAGATTGTGAGATATTGCTTTTTCAGATGCTGGTAAAGAAAGTTGATGCACTGACCAAGGCCATGGAAGTAGAGTGGAAGAAAATGAAAAGAGAAGCTGCTGCAAGAGAGAAAGAGGCCTCATCAACAAAGTCAGATGATAACAAGAAAAACAGAAGCACAAGCAGCTCTAGAAGGTTCTGTAACTTCATTTTTTTTTGTAGCGGCTGATAACTGTTAACTTTCTAGTTTGTTCTGTTTGTCCAAGGCTAGACCATGACATTGCTTAAAAATTAATGCAGGGCGGTGAAAGATCGTTGATGATTCTTTGTTTGGAGATAGTTGAAGGCAGTGATTGACGTATGTGATTTTTCTTTGTAAATACAAAAGTACATAACATTTGCCGAGGCAGTGTCTTGGAATAAGTTTCCACTGGGGAAAACGAGTTTGGGAATTTGATTCTGTAAATACTGAAGTATTCATGTTTTGTTCTATATTTAGAGAAATGATATGCTGTGTTGTTGTGAGTTTTACATGTTCTATAGTCTCAATGAAAAACTAAGACCTGAGGATAAAAAATAAAATATACTGTTGGGATGGCTTTTCTCCTTTGAAAAATCAAGCGGGCAGACATCCATAATTTCCAGAGCAAAATACATCCTATCATCTTGCAAGAATTTTTTTCGAAAACTAAAAATAAACAAGCCGCACAACTAGTGATAGGAAAGCTTAAAATCATCCTATCATTTAATAGTTGTGCACCTCTGGAATACTTGGTAAAGGGAACCATTTTTGGCTCCTTTGCAACCTATAACTTTCCCTGAAGCAGGCAACTCTACTTTTGGTTTGGAAATTCTTTGCTCCACTTAACAGCAACTGCAATTGTTCTATAGTCACCACAATCTTCACTTTCCGCGTCTTCGTCTTTCTTTTGTCGGCTGTCCTGCAAGGTACCAGAACCAGAGGCTCAGCAGATTGTCTCAGGTATGGTGCAAGATGGTAAACTTCTCCAATCCGCATCCTCCTACAAACCGATATGTCACTTTTATACGAAGAAGCAGAGTTCATCTTCTCAACCAGCACTGGGGCATTGAACTCTATTTCACCTCCTTCAATTAGAAGACCTCTGGTTTCCTTCTTTGGTAGAAAGTGAAATGCCATACAGTTCCCCATTGCGCAATGCTCAAATCAACTGAAGACTCTGATCATTATATACAAGTGCTTCGGCCAATTTTAAGCAGGAGAAAATTTAACGTGCAAGCCATCAGCCTGCTTTTGTTCTAAATATGACTTCTTTAAAAATATATACAGATAAGTTTCTTCCGCCCAAAAAAGTCAAATGTCATGGCCATGCACTCCACAAGCCCATCCATTTTCATGTTACTAATATTTTCCCAGAAGAACATAAGTTTAATCAGAGTCAAAGTTGACATCACTGCCCACATAGTAATTAACAGAAACATGGTCAACCATAGTGCTCAATTTAAAAAGGTCAACCTCAACTACTCTTTCCTTTTTACCCTTCTTCTTTTCTAAGCTTTACAGAGCGACCTTGAAATCGTGCTTGAGCCTTTTGTTGCACACGGAACTACTCTTTTGTTCACCTTGAAAGGAACTAAAGAGGTTGATTCAATCAAAAATATTTTTGGGATAAAAAGGTAAAACAAAAACAAACAAGCTTTATATTGAGACTCGTATAAGGTCTTTATTTACTCTATAAGATATCCAAAATAAAAACAATAGTTATTTCTGAATTTAATACAAAAATTTCATCAAAAGGATAAGGAAAACTACATGGCACATCATTCCCTGAAACAACATTATGAATGGAGAAAAGCAGTTGCCTGAACACCTATAACCAGGAAGTTCAAAAATCATTCAGCAACTAACTCAGGTGAACCCCTAGACCCCAGCCATGGCTTAGCTGCTACGAGTGTAGTTAAAAACCAGCCAGCCTTGTCGGGAGCCTCATGGAATGGAGCATTGAGTTCCTTCAAATGCGATTCAAATACAGTTGCCAAACCTTTTTCTGAATACTTGTGTTTCCCATGCCCAGTGTTAATACCAAGCAGAGGTGGAAGGTCCTCTCCTGATTCCAAAGCCTTGGACAAGTCATTTAACCAAGCATGTAATGCAGTCAGCGCAGCTCCAAGTGAGAGAGACTTTACATGCAAGGACCACTGAGTTTGAGACCTGGACTGTATATCAGTATATATCTCAAGTGTCAACCCCAGGTCTAGAAGCTCACATGCTCTGTCCAACAAATCCAGGTTGACACAAAGTTCAATTAGAGAATTGCAAAAGGCCTTCTTTACCACATCAATAATTGAATTAAATAGCTCTGCTGCTTCTTTTCTAAAATCTCCGTCACCCTCCACCTCTCCCACCAAATATCTCACCACAGACCCTAGCTTTGGATTAGCTTTCCCCACACAATCTGACAGCTTACTAAGTTCTTCTTTTGGTGTTTGCGTCATAACATTCAGAAGGCAGCCACAGAAGCGATCATCCGGAGTGATGCTCAAATCCATGAGTTGATTAAATGTCTTCACAACATCGTCAGTACGCTTGGCTTTTCCATAGCACTGGGCAAGTGATGTCAACACAAAAATAGTAGGCTCAAATCCAGATTCAATCATTTCATTCAACATTTTTTCAGCCTCTGCAACCTGCCCACTGCAGCAGTATATGGTAATCAAGGATGAGAATGTCCAACTGTCAGGTTGGCAAGTTCCAGAACTTTTCATGTCTTCATAAATTTCAAATGCTTCGTCTGTGTAGCCAACATCAGCACACGTAGCTAGAAGGGTATTATAAAGGTGTGTATTCAAGTCCATTCCTTTTTCCTTCATTTCCTTATAAACAATGAGTGCATCTTCAGTGTATCGTGCTCTACCATAGGCTCGTAAGAGAGATGCATAGGTTGCCCAAGTTGGTGAAAATCCATTATTTGTCAACTCTTTATATATAGATTTGGCCTGCCACGGCCTCTTAGCTCTCCCCATGGCATCCAACAGAGTGTTATAAATAACCATGTTAGGCTTAACTCCAAGAACCTTCATTTCTTCGTAGACATTTAAGCACCCATCATAGTTTCCTGCCACTCCATACATTTTAATCAAAGTTGCGAAAGTAACGTTATCAATGCGCCACTTCTCTGTTCTGGCACGATCGTACAGGTTCAAGGCCATATCAATATTACCAGCCCGTCCATAAGCATCAATCATGGCCGAGTATGTAACATCATCAGGCTCACACCCGTAGGCGGGCATCTTTTCAAACCACTCCACAGCCCTATTTGGCAAAGAAGACATCCTAGCACAGCTAATAATAGTTGAAAATGTAACATTATCAGGCTTCAGCCCTCTCTCAAGCATTTCATCAAACAGCTTCTCGGCTCCATCCAAATCCTTACACTTTCTAAAGACTTTGAGGGTCACATTGTAAAGAATAATCTCCCTAACGAGCCTAATCTTCTGCTGAAAGTATGTAAGAACAAGAGGTGCAGTAACGGAACTCACCATATTATTGAGAACAATTACGGCGTCTTGTTCCAAAACCTTGTCCCCTAATAAGCCCTTCAGAACTTCAGACACATCATGCTCGGTGGGGTTGCACGAGTCCAAAGCGTTTGCAACTTTGACAAGAGAAGTGTACCTGGCGTCATAGGACTTCTTCCGAAGCTGTTTGGCTCGGGGGCTTCTGGGGTTGACCCACACGTAATTTTTCGAAGATTTTCCATCTGGGTCCTCAAAGTTCGAATCTTTTCCGGAGTTAACGTCTTGGGTTAGTCGCGGAATGGGTTCCTGCAGTGAGACGCGGTTGGCGTGAAGAAAGGCTTTGGATTGAGGGGGGAGGGAAGGAGAGGGTTGAAAGGAGGAAGCAAAGTTTCGAGCTTTGGAAGAAGAATAACAGATGGAGGGCGAGAGGGATTGGAAATCATGGAAGAGGGAGGAAGGTGAAGAAAAGTAAGCCATTTTTGCCACATTCTCTGCTTCCTTCCCCTCTCTCTCAGCCTTATCCAGCAACAGAGACAACGATGGCGTCTAATTTACCATCTTGACCTCTCCGTTTTTAGCTGTCTGTCTCTTGAGAATGTCGAGGATGAAAATGTCCATTTTCACTAGTTCAAAAATATCTCATTCTTTTTTCTGGTTTTATGCTATTTTTCATTAATTCCACCTCTCTTAGGACTCAAATTGAAACCTATTGCTTTGCCGTTGATAATTGTCACAAGTCCTTTGCAATAGGAAAATGTTACTTGTACCCGAAAGAATGCCAAGATATGGATGCGGAAGGTCGAAGGATGAAGAGTAGGGTTGGCTAGGGCGCTCTGATTTTAGTTGGTGGGATTTTATAGCAATATCTTAAGACAAAGGAACTACATGAATTTCTTGTGCGTTGATGAAGGAATTATGGTTATTGAATTGGACCCTTTTAGAATGGTCCATTGATTTCATTCCAGCATCCCTGCTGTTAGAAATAAAATAAAATATTTATAAATTTAAGTTTATATATTTTGATTTTATTCTTATTCTATAAATAAGTACTATCTATTTGTAAGCAAATCATCGCATTCACTAATACATTATATTCTCACGTTACTTAGAATCTCTCTGTGTTACTCTTTGCTCTCTCATAGATCTTAGCACGTTAATAACAAGTGAATTTGAAAGTTCAATGGATGGATTAGTTGAACAAAGCATTACTTGGTTACACATATTCAGAGCATTACTAGTCCTGCCTGCACACGGTCCATTCCATTCTCATAGGTCTTACCACATGATCATGTGATGTAAGTAAATTCACATGGCTGTTTAGTTCAATGCCTGACTCATGAACAGTTACAGTTGTAGCACGTTTATATTCATTTATTAATAATGATTAATTACTAATTAAGCACGTGGAGTTTGAAATCAAGAAAAGAAGAAAGAACTGGACAGGTACACGTGTCACCAAACGGGGCGGTGCCGATACACAACATGATGCAATGGATCAATGTGCTTCATTTTAGTTTGACATAATAACGGTGTGTGCTATGTGCTGCGCATGTCGCAACATTGCTAGTGTTGGTGCCTTCGTGTAGAAAGGAAGAATGAAGAACTAAGGTTAATATTTTAAAATTAATACGGGTTAGAAGGACTTGTCATTTAGTAATTGAACGTGATTGAGAACTATTACGAACTTAACCTAATAGCGACTTATACTTTTGGTATTGAGATACATAAGAATGCACAACATGGTATGTCGAGACATCCTTTATCACATCTCAGGACAACTAATATGACTGTTTTTTATCTTAAAATCGACCGGTCTATGAACAGTAACCGTTGCACAATAATAATGGCTATAAATAGTCACTCACACATTTATAATGACGATTTTATGCTTCAATAGCATCATTAAGGCTTTAAACAACTCATTCATGCTCCATTACGACCTGTTACACATTAAAACACCTATAAACGGCTATTTTCACGAACAAACTATATAAAGCAAAGATACTGCGCACAGTGAGGTATGTTTAGTTCATTTGACTACTCATATAAAATAAACACTTACTTGAGCGTTGAAGTGTCTTTGCAAGTACCACCGTCGCCATCTAGATTCTGACTGAAGATTTAAGGCGAGATTCATCTCTGCAAATTCTTAACTTACATACCAGAGACCGAGTTACGTCTCATCTTGATATTAACCGATTTGTTCGTAACAAGGACTCAATTAGCTTTACAACAATACTTATATGAATATATACAACTCAAGCATTGTTTGTAATAAATACTTATATTAAATTAAAAAATTCCGCATGGAGAGTTTGAGATGATCACAAGAGCCTCTTTGTTTTGGTGGTCAAACAAAAGATAGGAAAATTGATGAATACCCATGTGCCCTTAATAATACCTATCAAAGTGTTGTTTTTACATTTTATTTAGTTTTGCTTTATACGAGAGTCAATTATATTTGAGTGGGGTAAAATCTTTTGGACAATAAAACTTGTCCTTTTAAAATTTAACACAATTGTATATTCAAGATTTAAACATGAGACCTTTAATTATTGGTTAAACCAGAAAAACTCCCTATTAACTATCTGCATGCTCGTCAATAGCTTTACTTGTTTTCAAACCAAAGGAAAAAAAAATAATTAATTTTTTTCTTTGTTTATGATCTGGTTAAAGTATAATATGAATATAAGTTTTTTTAATCAATTTCCTAAATGAGCATTGACTACGTCATACAACAACATTAAAAATCAATGTATCTCACTTTTTAATTAAATATTATCTCTTTTATTTTCTTAACAGGTGTTCTTTCCTTAAGAGCACTTGTTAGTTTTTTCCTATTAATATTTATATTGAGAAAAATAATATGTAAGTAACGATTTTTTTTTATTCATAAATTTTCTTTTCATCGGATCTTGCGAAGAATTTGAAATGATTATGTTTAGTCACCGTGTAGGGCTTGGTTACTTCCCATGGAACAATAATTATTTATAGATGATTAGATGCCCTCATAATATAACCAATTTATATGTATATTTTTTTCTTGGCCACAGGGCCCAAGTTATAATAATTCATACTTAACTTCACCCACATGCTTTGCATGCTTGCTATTTCTTTTAATATTTTGGGAGAAATTCTTATTCTTACGTATAATCTATTATAAGGATTAATGAATTTAGTAAATAATTAATAATGTACACTATAAAGTTAATTATTGAATATTTATAAAATGTTTAATATGTTAACCGGATCATATGTAATAGACAATTTTAATCTAAAATTTTGTACAACGCTTTGGCTTTTGCCTTTTAGCTTTCTCAAAAGTGTATACTCATGGTATCTTTTATTTGCGCTTTGAAAAGGGAAGAAATAAAAGGGAAAAAGACTTCCACTTAGAGACGATTCTGAACAATAAAGTTATAATCACGTAAAAAAAAACATAAATAATATGGAAATGGATCCTCCTATTTTAAATATGGTTATGTTTAGTTATATTATAAGGGAAAAGGATATTAACATTTTGCATAAGTAAAATCTTCTTAAAATTAAAATGACCTAATTTAAATGTTTATGTATTTCTTTTTTATAATATATTTAAATATGACCATATTTAACATTAGAGAATTTATTCCTAAATAATATATATTTTTGGTTCGTTGAATTTGCAATGAAAGTAGATCCAAATTGATGAGATGTATAAATATATTCTAATTATGAATCTAACCACATTGCTTGAAAAGATGATAGTTAGCACTGATTAAGAATCAAGAAAAGAAAAGGGAAAATAAGTCATATAAATATTTTGAATATAGGTATGGAGTGTTGACTGAGTTGCACATTAACTTGGGTAAATTAGAAAATTACTAATGAAAAACTGGACAGAGTATCTTGAGATGAAAGCAACTTGTGTCTCTGGATTAACATTAACAGCAGGTCCCTTTCACTTCTCTCGTAAGAAACACACTGTACGTTACTTTTGGATCAGATGCAACGTTGAAGTGATCGATGTCGGCTGGATCTATCCTAGCTAAACTTGATATGTACATGCATGAGTTCATTTTACCGTTTTGCCTTGAACTTTATAGAAAATAAAAAATAAATTAGCAGCAGATGCAGTTTATATACATGTCCTTTCTCATAAATTTCATTCCATGCAGCAGCAGCTCCTCTTTATGTCTCTTAATTCCGATGAAGCTGATTTTTATGGAAATTAGTAATAGTAGTACTAATCCCTGCAGGATCCGTGTATGGCTTAATTTCAGATTGTGCTAGGTTCATGGATCTAATTAATATGGTGGGGAAAAGCTAAAGCGGTGGTAAGGAAAGAAGGGGATCATGGTTGTCAAGTTGTCATTGTCTACTGAGGTCATTCGTCAATCAATAAACCACTAAAGCACAACACAACACTACACAATTAGGCAAAGCCAGCTCTTTTTCATATTTGTCTATATGACAATACACGCGATAAGGTCACGTACGTGTCAGCTTCCTATTCTGAAATTAAATTCCCACTCCAAAAAACTCATAGTACAAGCTGGTGAAACAATTGTAGTTTTGTAATGTTAATACAAAATAAATTACTACTGATATCTATCCACGTGATCATATTTATATCCCCTAATACTAACAAATAAAAGATACTAAGTTTCTAATGGGAAAACTACGGGGGTTCTGGAGAGCAATTAACATCGTGTCAGTATCATCAGATCATAAAGGAGCTTTATAGAAGCAGAAGAAATTGCGTCCTTATAATGATGACAACGACCTAACTAATTAAAGAGTATATTAATTAGTGTGGTGATTGGGGTTAGAAAGTTCTTTGCTACTTACTCTCAATAAAATCAAGAGTGCAACTCAACGTGGACAATCCGTATGGGATTAGCTGCCAACCATTTCAATTCCCACCAAACCTCTTCTCTTTTTCAGCTAATCAAATGAATCCACACTTCACCCTTACTTTGAAGCAAATGCACTGCACGAATAGCTAGATAGATCACTCGTAACTTGTAAAAGAGACCATACTAACATATCAGCTTTATTAGTCAACGCAATTTCTTTTTTCTTTTTGAAGAATGTTAACACCAATATAGACGGCATTGTTTTAAGTAGAAACGAATTAGAGATTAGAAAATAGAAACGGAAGTGTAAAACTACTATTCGTGAATTATTCATTATTCTTAACCTTTTAAAATGTACATCTTAGAAACAGTTACATATTGTGTAGCCTTTTATTCATTATCCCCTCATATCATCATATTAGCTTTCTATGATACGAAACAACAAAAATGAAAAAGAAAAAATTGGAGACGCAGGGTGGATGAGATAAGATCTGTGTATGCATGGATGTTCCACAGATCCGACGGATGGAGTGTGATGTAGATGAGATCATGATCACATGATGGAGCAGCCTGAAGTGTTTTCCTCATACAGATATTCATCACAACGGCTCACGTAACAGGGCCTGCCCCCACCGTAACTATCATAAACGGGCCTCCCGTAGTACCCATCATAGCATGGACGTGGCCCACCGTACATTTCAAAGCACGGCCCACCCGGCCGCCCTTCATAGCACGGCACACAGCATACCCCTATCGGAACCGGTGCCGGTGGGCACGCCGGTACCACAGGCGGAGGTGCCGGTGGAAGCACCGGCTGTGGGGCCGGGACCGTCGGAGGAGCTGGAGCTGGTTCTTTAGGCTTCTCCGGCTTCTGCGGCTCCTTGGGCTTCTCGGGCTCCTTCGGCTTCTCCGGCTCCTTGGGCTTCTCGGGCTCCTTGGGCTTCTCCGGCTCCTTGGGCTTCTCGGGCTCCTTCGGCTTCTCTGGCTCCTTGGGCTTCGGGGGTTGTTTGGGCTTTTCAGGCTGAGGGGGCGGGGGCTGGGGCTTGGGCTTGGGAGGCTCGAGAATCTCGATGCTTTTGATGGCGCCACAGGCCTTGCAGCAAAGCTTGTCCCTGATCTTCTCCGGGCTGCAGCACACCACTGTGATGGTCACGATGTTGTTCTTCTCGTCGTACACCTGGTCTCGAATTTCTGATCTTGTTCACAAAAATTTCAACACCAACCCCTAATTAATCAACTCAATTTGATGCACATATTCTAATAATCCAATTCACATATGCATGCAAACTATATAATTCTAGATTTCTAACAAATTAATTAAAATAATTTAATTTGATTTGAGAATTATGTAATCAAGCAACAAGTGATGAGAGAGAGAGAGAGAGACTAACGAGGGAATTTGCAGAGAACCTTCTTGACCTTCTTGTAGCATTTGTGACACTGAAGATCAACCTTGAGCCTCATTATGGTGGTCACCTGAATCAAAATCAAAACGGATCAAATCAAATTAATCTAATCTTTGATGTATGTATGTATGTATGCAAATAGAAAATAAGAATGTCATGCATGAGATGTCTGGATATGTGACAATTCAAGCAGATAGAAGCAGCTCCAGCCAAGAAACAATGGCCACGGAGTTAAAAATTTATCGATTTGGTATTTTATTAATTATTAGGAGATCAGTGGGAGAAGTTAAATTAAAATACGATTCAGATAAGGACATGGCGGTACCTTCTCTCCCATGGTTGAAGGATGTGAGAAAGTGAAGAAAGAGAGAGAGAGAAGGGGGGGGGGGGAGTGATCAGAGGGAGGAAACAGAGGAAAGGGAGGGGGGAAGAAAAGCAGAGAAGGAGAGAGGCTTAAGAAGGCAATAGCTTAACAAACTATAACCAATAAGAGGCTAACACGTGGTGTTGTTGAAATTCATGTTATAATAATTACGAGTGAAATTGTCGTTACATGGAGGAGGAGGCGGAGAAGGAGGGTGACGTGAAGTGAAGAAGCTGGAAGGGTCAAGGGTGGTGTTGGTGCTGGTGTTGCTTTTAGTTTGCTGACTCTGCAATTAATCACATCGCATGTGCTGGCTTCATTGACACTCCTCCTCTTCTGGTTTATTTGCATGCTCATCACTCATCATCCAAATAACCAAGTTTAGTAGTACTTTCTATTCCTTGACAATACTCTTAATTTGATTGTAACCAATTATACTAATTAATATGTCAGTATACTAGATATCTTTTACATTGTCATCATGTAAATTTTTTATTATATGTTTATTATGGGTTTTGTGAGTATGGTGATTTGCAATTATGATCATGCACTACCATACGCGTACCGTACACGTGCCTCCAGGCTTTGTTCATGCTTCAGATCAGATCCAATACATATTACAGTCCAGAAGTAATCACCCTCCACTCACTGCACAATGAAGGATATGGACCAAACTTAACATATTTTATGTTTAAAGTTAAGGGGAAGGAAGGAATTGATTAATTCCATGACCTTAGAAGATGAGTTTGTTATAAAATGAGGTGTAGGGTGAGGTGAGCGGTAGTTGAGAGTACTTGACAGTGGTCCAAATCTGTGGGCTCCAGAATGTGTCCTATGCTTCTTTATTCGATGTAGAAACCTTAGTACTAGTTCCTTAACCCACGATCGTTGATTTTCAAAACTTTTGTTTTGAAAACTGTAAAACATCCAGCAGCCTTTTAAGATTACATTTATTTATTTTGTTTATTTGGTCGAAAAATGCTCCTCTTCTCGAGGCTTGAGTTGAGGAAAATGTAAATTCGTGAACTTTTATGGCCTACAACGGCCTAGAGCGCATAGTGGGCCTAAGGCAATCCAGCCATAGTCTTATATTTGGGCCATTGCTGAGTTCGGCTTACCACCTCACAGTAGCCCAAGATGGGATTAAATGCTTGCGCCCACAAAAGCGAATGTAAGTGGGCTACGTGATGTAATCATCCATTTCTTGCTCCAATTTGTTTCATGATAAAAAAAATAAAGAAATCGACAAAATAATAATAATAATAATAATAATAAAGAGAGGAAATCAAAATACACGACCTTTCGTTTTATTATCTTAGCATGAGGTGGATAATTTTTATTACAGGAGGCCAATATCATAACAACTTTACATAGCTACGAAGCATCATGGATTGTGCATCTTTTAAAATTACACCTCTTCTTCTCTCCTTGAGTTGGGCCCTTGAGGATTAAGAGAAGCTTCACAACAATGAAGTTCCATTGCCTCCCGAAAATAAGTAATAATAATGATAATAGTTAATAAATATTCAAAACTTTATTTAACTTGAGAATATTTTCATAACTTATCAATCGAATCGAAAGTATCTTTGAATCACTTACACAAAATTTCTTCTTGTAGATTAAAAATAACCGTACATAAATTCCGAAACAAATTAACAAAGCAGAGATCGATATATAGAGTACTTATTAGTCTCATAGTATTTATTGATATATGAAGCATCTAGTAACTAGCTATATAGTTCCTCAAAATTTGGCCTGAGCATTTCTTCTTCCGCGGCCCATACTGATACCATATCACCATTCATCCAATTCTATCACATATTAAGATGTCAGATGCTTGACAAAGGAAAAAAGGAAAACAAAAAAGAAGATGATAGGATTGTATAAAAGGAGAGTAACGTATATACGGACGTTAGCTAGATTTGCATGAATTGGCGCAACAAAAAAATAAGTGAATATACATAGTATTTGCAATTTGTACCTACTCACATGGCTTGATTGGGATTCCATTCCTTACATGGGACTAGAGGATATTCAACTTGTTTACGTAAGGACAAAAAAAGCAATGCAAACTTCAATTTTGGTTTTATTCACTTTTTTTTTTCTGGTACCAGAAACATGCCATTCCATTACCACATCACACTACTCTCTACCGTATATGATTTTGCTTTCACAATATACATTAACACACATGGGTAATTTTGTATTGTACTGATAATTAATTATATGCATTCGAATGAAGACTACTACGGTGTGTTGGTTGAATCGATGACGCTTTGTCCGAAGCGTGGGCGTTTCAGTGAATGGTGACCATTCCATATAATCCTAATTCCTATAACCTTTATCCTTTTCTGCAGCCACACCACATTATCTCATATCATCAGCTTAATTTGTGATTTCGCGGAAAATCATCACCTCATAATTTCATTAGCAAGTTGTGGCCTCCATTCCTTAGTTACTCCGCATTCACACATCACCAAGTGATCGTGCTCAATCCCGTACATATTACCTATTTTCATTTTTAACTAACAAATATATGTATATATATGTGTGTGTGTGCGTGTGTGTATGCATGTATGTATGGACCCAATTATTAATGGAAGAGTTGGTTGTCATGTTATGTGGTCCTATATAGAAATAGTTCTCTCATTGATTGAGGTCCATAAACCCCTGCGTGCGTTTGTACAATGATGATAATAGCACTATAATAATCTCTCCATGAAGAAAACTAGCACTCCATAAAAAAAATATATCACCTAAATGTTCTAATAAAAAAAGAATCTTTTGAAAAATCATGGATTTGAAGCATCCTAACAGTGAATTGCTCTAACCGAGACAATAAGGGTGTCATTATCCTTAATTTAGAAGGATTTTTACAATATCAATCTGGTTCAAGTAGCAAAGTATTTCAAGAGAATATCGATTTTATAATAATTTGACTCCTTAACTAATGGTCTTGGATTTGAGTCTTGAGAATGAAAAAAAAATTGTTAGGAAACCTTTGTCTCCTTTAAAGACATGAATCAAGTTGCGTCAAGTTAATCGAATTTTTAGTAATAGAATTTAAATATCAATAATTTAAAAGAGTTTAATTTTACCCAACAAGACCTAGAAAAGACAACACAAAAATGTCCAATGCTCTTCAAGGAAAAATATAATAAAGGGTCCAAAG
This sequence comes from Nissolia schottii, assembly GCA_003254905.1. Lineage (NCBI taxonomy): Eukaryota > Viridiplantae > Streptophyta > Magnoliopsida > Fabales > Fabaceae > Nissolia > Nissolia schottii. The sequence goes on along the minus strand of QANU01048949.1, from coordinate 58,783 downwards.
GCCCAGAACGTTCTAATTTACCACTCAATTAGTATTTTATTTTTCCTCTTTCCACGTAACTAGGCCTCTATCGTAATTATTTACTATTCATGACACAGAAAATACGCTTAATTTTTATTATATTTTTAAAAACAATGTGCAAAATGACCTATATATCCCACTGTTTCTTTTTAAATTTGTTATTTGTATTCATTTTGTTACGTGATATTTTTACGACATACTTATATAAAAAATGAATCATTTTATATAAATTTTTTATATGACTTTTGTCATGTACAACCTCTCATCATTAATTAAAAAAAGTAAAATTCATATATGACATAAGAAAAGAAAGATTAAAAATAAAAGATTGTGATAAAATCATGTGAAAAATTTATAAAAAAAGTATTATCTCCCCACTCATGTGACATTGGATGTGATTAAGTGTGTGACACCATGTTACCAAAACCAAAGTGAATGCAACAACTAACAATTTTTTTAGCTTTTCAAATCAACTTTGCTATTTTTATATATATCAAACTATGTTTAAACTCTTGTCACTCTTTTTTAATACATAATAGATCCCACTTATATACTAAAATATGTTTATACCCTTGTCGCCATTTCATAACATACAAAAAAAACTCTCAGTAAAAGTTTTATTTTAAAGGATAAAATAGATGTTTTTACCTATAAATTATTAAAGTGAGTAATAAAAATTATATCTACTTTAATAATTTAATAATAAAAACATTAAACTCTAAACACATCATAGAACTCACTTTACAAGAATTGACAGCATAAAACCGCTTCACAAGTAATTAATCCAATAACGAGCAATAAGAGAGTGAGAAAGTATAAATATATTTTAGTATGTTTCCCTGATCTGTCATGGGCCAGATGGTCATTATAGAGAAAGGGGAGGGGTAGTTTTGGAGATGAGGAGTAACGTTATGGTCTTGTGCATTAAAAGTTCCACGTCAGATATGCCCAGAATTATATCCCTACACGTTACTTACTTAAATATAAATTTGAATCTTCTCAGCCAGCCCCAGCAGCAGCAGCATTGCTACTACGGGGAGAGATAGAGAGAGAGAGAGAGAGAGAGAGAGAGAGAGAGCAGTTGGAGAGAGTTTCAATTGCTAGCTAGCTCCACTACCAGCTACCCATATATAAATTATAAGATCTGCGTTTGCCAGTAATACAATCTTTGAAGAAGCAATCTATTGTGACAGACACAGTAATGGGTGAAGTAAGAGTTCCTTCCTACACTCAATCACTGTCTGTCTCTTTGCTATTCTTCCTTTCTGCCAACAATCTATGATTCTGAGTTATCTTTCATTTATGTAAATACTTGTTGTCAGTCTCATGTGAAACGGAGGCAGATTTCTGAGTTTCAAATTTAAAATATGCGTTTTTTTTTTTATTTTTTAAAAATGCTCCTCTTTTGCTGCCGTAGGAAATCAAGGAAGAAGGGAATAAAGAAGAAACAACCAAAGAGGAAAAGAAGGAAGAAGAGAAGAAAGATAAGACCGAGGAGATAGTCCTCAAAGTTGATATGCATTGCGAGGCCTGTGCTAGGAAAGTTGCAAAAGCGCTCAAAGGATTTGAAGGTAATCTAATTTCCCCCTTCAATTTTTTCTTGTTCGAAGATGAGATCATGTGTTCTGAAGCCATCCGAATTATATATCTAATCCTAATTAATTCCTAAACTATATGAATGCATAGAGGAGGATCCGGGGGTTCCTCTGTTGCTAGGCCATTATTATAGTCATTATATTATTGTCATTATTTGGGATCAATTATTCATGTTACTTTTCTCAAAGTAATGATGGAATTATAAGTTTGTGAGGTAATGTACATAACAGGACAAAAGTTCATTATTGCATCCATAGTCATTAGCCGCAAAGGGTAAAGGGGTTTAATTAGGTGGTGGAACAGGTTGAATAATTAAAGTAGTAGAGTTCTAATGTTGTGAGACTTGCACAGGAGTGGAAGAGGTGAGCGCAGATTGCAGGGCAAGCAAAGTGGTGGTGAAAGGGAGGGCAGCAGACCCCGTAAAGGTGTGCGAGAGGCTTCAGAAGAAAAGTGGGAAGAAAGTGGAACTCATTTCACCGTTGCCAAAACCTCCAGAGGAGAAAAAGGAGGGAGAAAACAAAGAACCGCCTCCGCCGCCACCGCCACAGGAGGAGAAAAAAGATGAGGTAAATGAAAAACCGTTCTCTTCTTGATGCTTTCCAGATGATTATATTGTTGTTTTGGTTGCAATAAATGTCAAGCATGATGACAAGATATCCGTAATGTAATAAATAATCATTCTCTTTTGGCAAACCATATTGATGAAACGAAAACTCTGAAACCCCAATTGAACGAAGTGACTAACACAAAAAAAAATACCGGTCAAGTCATTTATATTAGCGTTTGAGATGGATGAGGATGGAGATGATGAGGCGAGGCAGGGGAGGCACATGTTTGCAGTTCCAATCCAAAGCGCTGACATGAAAGTAACGAAACAAAGTGAAGGCGGTCCAACCAAAGGCACAGGTAACGAGGGAGGGAGGCAACGGCGGTGACAAATGAGAGAGGGTTTGACCCCACCACCATCGCAACTTGACAATGCTGCTCTCTGCACCTAATATATATATATATATATGGTGTGTGTGTGTGTGTGTGTGGGGGGGGGGGTGTCACGGGCTCAATACTACTTACCTCCACTCCTGTCCTGCTTTTACCGTGCCCCACTCACTGTAAAATCTACGTTTCACACATGGTGGGACACATATCCATAATAATCTTGAGTTTAGGGGAGGGGGCAGACTACAATCACCACTTAATATATAACAGTACCATGTATCACTCAGTGTGTCATGTGATCGATGTGGGGGGCTCTCCATTATCCATTGGAAGAGATGAGATGAGATGAGATGCTCCATCCTCTGCCCTACTTTGCTACTGCTCTTGCTGTGGACAGGGGGAATGAATGCCATATTATATTATAATCGAGTAACGCTAGACTTTAAGAATTTTTGACAGAAAATAAGAATGATGGTTAGATGGAATAAATTAATTTGACCCTCGTATCAATATAAAGGTCGACATGCATGATAATACATGATATACATGTGTAAAATTCAGTAGAAGACAATGCCTCTCTTTCTTTTTATATTGTGATAAATGTTTCTTGTGCAAGATAAATCATACAATGTAGGGCCGATGATATGCAATTTGATTTTGATGTTACCTTATGATCTAATCCCTATATACGATCTGATGGTTGTTTTGAATTGCTTGTCAGCCTCCTCCTGTAGTGACAATAGTCCTAAAAGTTCGAATGCATTGTGAAGCATGTGCTCAAGGTATACAGAAGCGAATCCGTAAGATTCAAGGTACAATACAATACTCTTCTTCTTCTTCTATTACTAATGGTTGAGGAGAATATATACCATCAAAACCCCACACCATAGTTTTAAAGAAAGTGCTTAATTGCCCTTTAGTTTGATTTTGTCTTTTCCCTAAGTCATCGAATTTTACGTTTGTTTTTTATACTGCATAGAAGCCACTGCACTGCAGCTCTGTGATGATGGACAGACAATGTAGTGGAGTCACTTTTCTTATGTAAGGGCATAAGAATCGTAATTAGTGGCGTTAATCCGGTTCTTTTAAAAAAGCGTTGGAGCTTTTAAGGTTTTCTACTCATTCTTTTGAACACTCCACCGCCACCCTTACCCCCTCCTCTCCAAAACAAGAAAAGAAAAGAAACTCTGATCTGATTAATTATCATTAATTTGACCAGGATCTCGGTGATTATTATATTAGTTCGAGTACCGTAAACCTAAGCTACGTATAAAAAATTGTATATTAGGCTCAGAAAGGAAACTACATATAAATTTAATCTTCTTTAACGATGCCAATGACAAAAAGTGAACAAGATCTTTGGACATAGCAATATGTAACATGAGTCCTGCTACCCGAGATACTTTCATGACTTCTACCATTCAGAGTATTGCCTTAACCATTAGACTAGCATTACTTTTTATAACATTTCACATAATCATATTTATTAATATAATTTTATTATTTAATTTTTTCTTTTTAAAGAAATTCTAATCTAAAAATTCCCTAGAACTCTCTCACATTCACACTTTGAATAATATGAGAGAGCTTTGCAGACATTTTTCTTTTTGTTTTTTTGGTAAAATGTCATTTATCAATGATAAATTTATTTGTGTATTTTTTTTGTCATAAAAAATAAAAAAATAAAAAAGAATAAAAAAAATATGCAATTTTTAATTTTTTAAAAATAATCATAATAAAGTATTATTTTTGTTAATAACTTAATTTTTTAATATAATAATATTCTAAAGTAAAAAACTAATATAAATAAAAGTATTTCTTGAGAGAAGGGAGAGAGTTTAACTAAATATATAACATTTACTATACAATAAGCAAGAGTGTATAAATTCAATATGAATCAAAAAGACATTTTCAATGAAGAATTGAAACTCTAAAGTTGCAAGCTGCTGGGGTATGCCCATGAAGAAACAGATCAAAAGACAAGTATGAGCAACGTGAATATCCTTTATGTGAGAGGAAAATCAAATTTTCATCCATTGAATTTATCATTAAGAAACCAAAGTCCATATCCCAAAAAATTTTGTTCAACTTTGTTATGTATATCACCAATTCTCTTGCTTAGTATGTGATAGTAAGATCATAAACAGAATATATGGCATTTGACCAACAAAAAATAAAAAGGAAAATGCTAGCAAAACTCTCTCATATTATTCATGAGATGAGAGTGTGAGTGTGGGAGTCTTGAGGACTCTTTAGATTATAGTTTATTTAAAAAGAAAAATTAAATAATAAAATTATATTAATAAATATGATTGCATAAAATGTGGCAAAAAGTAATGCTAGTCTAGTGGATAAGACATTATTATGAATGGCAGAGGTCCTGGGTTGGCCAGGATGCAGGCCCTGACAGGCCGCCTGACCTATTCCCACCCCTACATACACCCTATACTTGTATACATAAAGTTTGTGTTTTAATGTCTGTAATGTTTGTGCACTTAATTAAGTATAATTGAAAATATCATCTATAAGTTTGTAATGTTTGTGCACTCATGGTGTGTGCATTATTAATGGTATATGTATAGGTGTATAAAATTGGATGTACATGTAACATTTTTCTATGTAACATATATGCGTGTTCCTCTGTCGGACGTCGAGCATAATCAAAGCTTGGTTATGTGTGTTTGATTTTATTTTATCTGGGGGGTTGTTTCCTTGATTGCATACCGGCCGGTATTAAATTATTCAATAAAATAATAGTTGTACACCTAAAACACCCCATGTATACATTTATGTGTGTTCGGAAATGTTTGTATTTAATATTATTCGTTTATATGTTTGATAATTTTTATTTTTTTATTTTGTGTGTGTATGAATATACTGCGTTTAATATTACTCAGTTATATATTCGATAATATTTGTTTTTTTGCGTGATGTATACAAGATATCAATTTTTGTGATGTAGTTTAAATTATTTACCCATCTAGTTTAGAATATTTGTCACCTGATAAATTTGGTACATTGTTACATTAAATGTATCTAAACAATTAATTGTTCAATAAATTAATTTAAAAATGTATCATGAAAATTTTGTGTTTCATAACTGCATGTGCAGGAGTAGAATCAGTGGAAACAGACTTGGCAAATGATCAAGTAATAGTGAAAGGTGTGATTGACCCTGCCAAGCTTGTGGATTATGTTTACAAGAGGACCGGAAAGCAAGCGTCGATTGTGAAGGACGAAGGAAAGAAGGAAGAGGAGAAGAAAAAGGAAGAGAAAGAAGAAGAGAAAAAAGAAGGTGGTGAAGAAATCAAGGGAGAAGAAGGAGGAGGAGATAGTAAAGCTGAAATCAAGAGGAGTGAATACTGGCCAACCAAGAACTACGTTGACTATGCATATGCACCTCACATTTTCAGCGATGAGAACCCAAATGCCTGCTCCATTATGTAAAACCTGCAGCAGTCGATCTGTATTTACTCTCTAGTTTTAGTTGGAAACTTGGAATGCTTAATTAGCTCAAGTAATTTTCTTTTTCTCTGTCTCTAAATATATATATAATGGAGTGAGGATTTTAAGGCTTATTCCTTCCTTTTCCATGCCATAGCTAAATGTCTGATCTCTTGTGCTTGTGATCTTAGGAATGAATTTTTTCATGTCATTTTCTCACATAACAAGGTCAACGTCGTATTATATTTCTTATTATTAATATTTTAATTGTTTATGTCATACATGAGTCACCTACTTTTAATAAATAATAAAAGATTAAACATGACCTTGTCATATAAAAAAAATAACATGAGAGCTTCACCTATACCCTTCAATTTCTTTACCCAGTAGGATTGAAGACAAGCTCAAGCACACAAATTTCTATGTTAGCTTCAACTATATATATGTTGAATTATTGACACACTACGCTTCAGCATTTCGGCAGAACTTGGAAACCAAGCAACATGCGACCTGACTTCTCATTTTTCCTAAATCAGCCTACGACAACATTCCCTAGTTGGCAGTTACAAACCCATATAAGTACCAAAAGCTTGAGATTCCACGATGAACTTCTCACATAACAGTGAACTTTTTAGAAGGACTTGAATGCTGACCAAAATAGGCAAATGCATGCTAGCAACATATACACTGGTATATTGTGATCAAAACCTTAATGTGTCTGTCTCATTTCAGATTTCATTCACTAGCTAGATAATCAATACACTGAATTGGTGGCCTGATAACGTCCCAGAAATCTAGTGCACCTTATCTCTTTTGGGTGGGTTAGTGCCAATACGANATATATATATATATATATGTGGGGACCACAAAAGCAAATTGTTGAAGTGAGTGCACACATTCCACATTCTTTGAAAATTTTAAAACAAACACAGGCATGAGGGCATGCATACAAAAAGGTGAGAGAGATTGGTTCAGGTCACAATCAAACAGATCGATATTGGGGTTGTGGTACCCCTGCCCTGCCCTGACTGAATGAAAAGTGAAAAGCTGCGCTATGCACATGTTCTTTGCGACCCCAACTTGAAGCAGCATCGTATTTAGGGCGCTCAAGAGCGAGCCTGCCTGGGCCCAGTGGGCCTCTTTTAGATCTTATTCTCATTATTCTCCTTTCAATAGGAAGCCCACCATAGGTGCTCTGAGTTGTGAGTTTGAAGTGGATTTGGGTTCATCGGATCTAACCATCTACTATATACATTTTGGATTAAAAGAATTGTGTCAATCTCTATATGTGACTTGGCTGGACAAGAGTAGCTCTTATGAGTTTCAAACTCATGTTAAAAGGCTAATTAGTTTCATTCTTGAAGAGCAAATGATTTTTGTTTTTATTTCTAAAATGTGGAAGGCATTATTCTCACCATTTTAAAAGATTAAACATTAAGGTTACTTTTTCTTATAACAAGTGTGATTTTTTTAAATCAAACTTATGTCATCATTCTTCCAAATCACTCATCCTACAATACAACTTGTAGGTTGAAGCGCAATGTTATTGTTATGAACAAGTGGACATCAATGGTGGAAAACATAGAGAGGTAGGAAATCTTGGTCTAAGGCTCCAAGCCATTGGCCACCATTGAATATTGTGTCTTTCTATATGAATTTTTTAGTGTCCAATTTTGACAGTAAAAATAACAATAATCTTGTTGAAGAGCATCCATTATGATTGCTGTCAACCTCACTTCTACCACCAACACAACGGTGGGAATATCAAGCATGATATAAGACACACCAAAAGTGGTACTGATAAATATTCACTTTCATGTTGATTACTTAGCATTTTAAGATGCGAGTGTGGTGCCTCATTTCTTAGGTGCGAATTAACTCCGAATTCTCCCTCCTCGTGTGATTTAACCAAAAATAAATAAATAAAAGAATCTTATATAGGTGGACCACATATATATCTGGTAATGGTGTGCTCTCACATTGATATATTCTAACTTAGAAATTTCTAACAGTGAGCCAAAGCTGAACGATCGATGCGCCAATAGGCCTTGAGCTAGCCTTCAAATTATTTATTCTATTTTGTTTTAAATTTGTTTGTTTTTTGTCCCTGGCAAAAGAATAAAGATTCATCGCTCCCAAGAAACACTATAGGACTAAATGGCCTGAAGGGCTGCGACATTACTGCAAGAATTAATAATTAATTAATAAACCAATTTGAGGAATTTGAAACTCATAGGGGTAGTATGATCTACCAGAATTGCCAGTGCAAACAATTTTGTCTTGTAGGCTGTGTGTTTGTCTGTCGATACATATGCATATAAGCTTCATTTTAAAAGCAACAATAGGCAAGCCAATAATGGGATGGGTATTCTTAGTTTACACCTGCCTAGGGTATGCCTGTTTTTGCCACTAGATTATGACTAAAACAAACCTAGTTTGGGGTAGAAAAGAACTGAATTGAACTTCGAAATCATATAATATGTTCTGTATGCATATAATATGAGATTGTTCTTTCATAAATACTTATAAAGTTGAAAAGAGGGCCCGTCAACATTAAGCCCACAATTTATGGCCAGTAGCGGTAGGTGCGACGTGATATGCCTTCTGGATATTAAGACATTGATCTCGCCCGTTGGTGTGAAGTGTGAAGTGTGAAACCAGAGAAATTTTGTGCTCAATCATTGAGCGCAAGAATCTTAACTCCTTTCCATGATAAAGATGCAATCAAATTTCCAGGAAATTGATTTGATTACATGCCACGCCACGCTATATACGATTTTCCATTCTGTTTTGTTAACATTTTCTTTGGTAAAGATGTGTTCTAAATTAATTTTAACCATTTAATAATTGGACTATCACTATTACTAATAAAGGAGACAAGTATCTTATGATCACTTTATCCTCTAAAATAAATTTATCCTTTTAGAGAATGCAAATCCTACTAAATTAGTTCTAATTCACAATTTGTTTTCCAACCATTCTTGTAATCACCCATTTACTTTTAAGTGTTTAAGCCGTTTTTATTTCTGTCCACCTTGAAGCACAAATTTGCTAGTTTTTAGAAGCTTGTTGAAAATTCATCACATTTAACAATATTTTTATCAGTAATTTTTCATCAAAACTGACTAGAGATATCTTGGAAAAAAAGTCTAAGATTCTAAGGAATGTAGTTTCTAAGTCAAAACATGAACGCTATATCTATAAAAAGAGATTGAAAAAAATTATTTAATAACAACATTTATAAGATTGGATTCTCAATTGTAAAATTTATATATTCCCACGAACCAAATGCACAAAGCAAATCATTGGCAAGTCTAAGTTTTCTGCAGATATTGTAATCGAAATATCACTAGGCTCTCTACGATTCTAGGGTTTGACATGTATAAAATTAAGTAAATAGGAAACAATTTTGTTTAACCCCCAAATTGGCCAAATGATGAGAAGGCATTACTTTGATCTTGACAGAATAGAGAATAAATCAAATGTAAAAAGTTTTATTTTATTTTTTATAAAAGTGACAGAAATTTAAATTTAGGATTTCATGTGTTTTTTGTGTACACATAAATTTGAGATTAAACTCATGATCACTTGCTTAAGGATTAAAATCATTTTACTTGAACCAAACGCTTTGCTGGTGACCCGAACTCAAGTTATAGGGTGGATAAAAAAATTTCTACTATCTAGTAAAAATAAATAAATAAGAACACTACTAGAAAAATGACTGTCACCGTCAAAATTACTGTCGGTAATTTAGGTGGCTATCGTCGATAAATGGCCGTACCGTCAGTCTTACCGTCGGTAATTGAGCCAACGGAAAAGTGGTCAATGGTAATAAAATTACCGTTGGTTAAGCATATACGACGCTAATTTCTGGCGGATAAAATCACCGGTAAACGGTTCAACTATAGCTGAACCTGAACCGTATTACCATCGGTTAGATAATGACGATAAGTATACTAATATTTTATTCGTGGATTACTGTTGGCATTATTTGACGTTAGACTGGTACCAATTTTGGCTTATTACCGTCGGTTGTATACGACAACGGTAAATATAATAATATTTTATTTATCAATTACTGTTTGTATTTATCGACGCTAACTTCGAAAACTAGTTCAAAGTGTTACCGCTGGTGATATATGACGGTAATTATAATAATATTTAATTTATTTATTACCGGCGTATCGAACCGATGGTCACTATAGCATTATTTTAATATTGTTTCCGTCGGTTAACATCCGACGGTAACAGTAAAATTAATTATTTAGCAAATGTAGAGTTATAATCATTAATTTAAAATAATTATTATATATTTAAATAAATTTTAATTATATTATTAATTATATTTTAATATTTTAATTATATTATTAATAAAATTTTATCTATTTTTAATAATTAATTATATTATTAAATAATTTTAATTCTATTTTATTATTTATACCCTAACATTCATAAATATATAAAATTTATATTTTATTTAATTAATTTATAAACCCTAAACCCTTAATTGACACGAAAAATTTATACAAATTCAAATTTAATAAATCATATAAAATTATTAATTAATAATTTTAATTAAATATTTTAGTTTATTAATATACATAAATATATATTTAATAATAACTAATTGTGAAATTAAGCAATTAATACCGAAACAGTAAAGAAAAATAGAACAATTAAAAACCATAAGGCAATAACTTCTCGTTGTATAACGAAAGAAGTATAATATTTAAATTGTTTAAATAAATACAAATCGCAGCTAGTTTGACGATGAATAATAGACATTATCAACGTCATTTTCAGAATTTAAGTCTGAGTCAAAATCTTCTTCTTCTTCTTCTTCTTCCTGTTCTTCTTCTTCCTCTACTTCTTCTTCTTCTTCCCTATCACCGTCGACATCACTTTTTGATTGTTGATAAATGTTAGAAAGTTGAAGTATCTCTGGTTCGTCGTTTGCTGCTGCCAATGTGATTGTATCTGTTGTGTGAACGACAATTGTTGAGGGGATTAGGTTTGACACTTGATATGGTTGATCATTCGATGATTGCTCAACTGATTGCATGTCATCCAACTCAATGTGGCCACTCGGTTTGCTCTTGATCACAACTTTCCAACTTGATTGAGTTGCTCCTGGATGACTAGCATAGTATACTTGCTTTGCTCTTACAGAATACCCGTTATAACGTCTAGCATGATTAATCTCAGTAAAAGAGTAATCTGGATAAGTTCGTGTTCCATTTGGTGAATGATCGTACCAATGACAGAAGAAAAGAACAGCGTGATTGGATGGATCATTGTGCTTATATTCCAATACAAGTATTTTTTGAAGTACTCCGTAGAAATCAATGCTTGTTTCATCAGTATTAGAATATTCACCCCTGACACAAACACCATTGTTGTCTGTCTTTTGATTAGCTGCCCATTTTTGTGTGTGGAAATTGTATCCATTAACAAAATAAATGGGTCAGCTAATTGCTTTGTTCATTGGTCCCCATGACAAACTCATCAAGTTACTGTCGTTACTAAAATTATTATGCATCTAAAAAAAATGCACGGTGAAAGTAAGTTATTAATAGGTTAGGATAGGAAAAAATATTTTGTAGTTTATTAAATATCATGTTAATTACAACATTTATAAATAAATTTGGCCTTAGATTACCCTTAATTAAACTCTAAAATAATATTTCTTCCTTGTCGTCAATTATAGCAAAAAAACACATATTAAAAAATTATTTAATTAGAACTAAGGTAGAAAAATATAGAGTGTGTAGACTAAATTAACCTTGAGTGATTCGTATTATAATTATTTGGTTCCATTGGAAGAATTAGAGATAATAAGGATATAATTAAAAAAAAATAATAATGTTTCTTTAATCTATCAAATGACAAATAACTTTAGACAAAATTTAAATAAAAAGTGATAAAAAATAGGGGGATAGTCTTTTAAGTTAATGTTATACATAAATGAAAAGCAACAAGATAATTTATCTTGTTTTAGGAGTTCTTACGTGTCATGAAATATTTGTTTAACATCAATATTTGGTTTTTGATTAATTTTGAAACGGATCATGGAAATATATCTGTCTTGATTTCTTTCAAATGGAACCAAGGGTTGTTAGTTTATCCATTCGTGTTTGTATGATTGAAAAGGATCATCTAACTTTACCTGGATAACCAACTAACTTGTACCGTTGCACCAGGCTAAAATAAATTAGTATATACTATAGTTGTTTCTATAGTTTTGTCGTAAGATCAATGTACGTAAGTGTGACTCAGGAAGTAATTATATGATATGAGAATAGCATTAGAAGAATCTTTTGTAGTCTGGTACAATCATCACTTGTTCCGGCAGGAGCCTCAATTTTGGTATTGAAACGGAGAGGAGGATAATGTTGTCCACTTGCCCATTTTGGTTTGGACTAGATCCGCCAAAATACTTTGTACTCAATTCAGTTAAGAGACAGCAAAAAACCGTGACCAAGTAAATCCTCACCCACATTTGATGGACTAGCAAGATTTTTTGTGTGGCATCAGAAAATGTCAACGCATGCCATCTACTCCTCACTACTTTGGGCGTGTTGGGGAGCGTATTTATATATGTTGTTGATCAATAGTACTATCGTTGGTGAGCTAGTAGTTCAGTTGGAGGAATTAAGTGAATGTGGGATCTATCTATCTATCTATCAGCATTAACCAACCATATAAAGGGCATCCATCCAAATGTAGGGTGAAGAAGCCGAATCACATGTAGTGATGCATGTGAACTCCACGCCACGCGTGCGTGTTTTGCAAGTGTGTATACATTAGTCGTGGGGTTAGGCGCAGTAAGGAATTGTTCCCTCTATCTATTCTATGACTATGTGGACTTGCTGGTCTTCGTAGGTATGGGGCTTGGGTGGGGTCCTCCACTTGACCATAGAGGCATCAACGTTCGGTTCTAACGCAGCCCTTAGTCCCCTTCAATGTGCCAATTCCCTCAATGTTTCTTCCTTTTCTAACACGTTGCTTTCCCTTTCTGTGTTCATTAGCCCAACTATTAATTTCTTGAGAGATAGATAAAGGCATTCCTCTTTTTGTTTTTCAGCTCAAGGTAAATAAATTTTTTTTTAAAAAAAAAAGTAGTATTTTTATGTTCCATCGCGTGCCTGTAATCTCCATCGCCTTCTCCTCCTTCCTCTTCGTATTTATTTACATAACACATAAAGAAAAGGAAATAAATTTCAATGTCGTATTTTGGTCTCCGGGAGGATTTCATTTTCGTATAATTAGTCCTTTCTTTTCAAGTTGAACGAAATTCTTTGCTCACGAAAGAATCAAAGGAGGATAATATTTCTCCGTGTGTGATTGTTTAGTGTAGGAGCATGACGTTCAGCTGAAAAATACTTCGGTTATGAAATTTTATGATGTGAATACTTTCTAAAAGATAGTTTTCAAAATCAAAAATGCTTCATGTACACCCAATTTCATACACTCATACATACACCATTAATAATACACAAACTTTATTATCACGAGTACACAAACATTACAAATTTGTAAATGATACTCCCAACTATACTTAATTAAGTGCACAAACATTACATGTGTTAAAACACAAACTTTATGTATATAAATACAAGGTATATGTATGATGTATGATTTATGGTGTACGTGTAGCAGAACTCTTTTAAAAATCAGTAGAAGCTAAAATATTGAGAAAATTGATGCTGCCTTTATTTTATTTTCTCCATTTCATAATAATATCAATTGTTTGATAAATTTATAAATATATTCTTAAATTAATATATCTAATCACTTATTAATCCAACATCTCAATCTTGTTTTATAATACTAATCAAAAGCTTACAAACAGTAGTCAAAATTAAAGCTAAAAAAATAGGACAAGGCAAGCTTCAGCTCCACCAACCACCATCACTCTTTATGACATTCGCGGTGTCTCGCCACATATTATTGTAAATTAATTGCACATTAATTTTCTTTTGTTTTCCGTGAAAAATCAGTGCACTTTATAACAACACATGATATCATCCTTCTCTTTTGGTACATTTGCGCGCAGGGCACAGGCTTTTTAACCTACGTGGCAATGACGTGTTCAATGTAACGGCTCTTAGCCGTTAAATCCTCCAGTTGGAAACACAGCAATAGGCACGGCGCTAGTGCTCCGTTAGCTGACTAGGAATATCTCTTCGTACGTGTGGTGCCACCCCACCCCAGCTTTTGTTCCCATCGTGTCAAACGCTTTCCAGCACGTGAAACTCACACGCTTGGATGGTGCTTTAGATTACAATTTTTTTATTGATTTTAATTGAAATGCGCCCACCATTTCTTCTCCTCCATTGGAAATGGGAGCAATCAAATTTCGATATGAAGTTTCACTAGCTAATCCACGCACCTTTTAAATTTCACATTATTAATTTTGATCAAAATGGGATTGTAGTTAACAATACCGAAATTGATCAATTGATCACTCTATCATCACTAAACTAGAGTCATCATCATATACATATAGGTTCCCATGAAATTAACAATGATAAAACTCAATTTTATATATAATAAAACCTATCACACACATTTATCATCAAACTACCCAAAAAGCAGGAACTTGAAGTTGATTATAGTGGTGATGGACTTTGATTTTTTTAATTAATAATCTTTGATTAAAGTTGTGATAATGAGAGAAAAAAATATTGTTGGGAGATTTTTATCCTCTACAAAAAAGTCTTTAGTTAAGTTAGTTAAATTTTTAAAAATAATATTTGAGTGTCAATAATTTAATCTGAAAAAAACTAATCAAAAAATTAACACATTTAAATATACCGTATTTGTATCAATTTTTGTTAAACATGATCAATTTTGTTTTATCATAATTCATTGTTATACATTTTTCTTGTGATTGTTATGTCTAAGATAGATTCACTAATTCCTATCACAAAAAAGACAACGATTTGAAAAATTGATTGTTTGGTTACAACAATGTTCTCTTTATGTATGTTACTCTTTCTTTTTTAATAAGTGTTTTTTTATATTAAATTTGTGTCATCATCTTTATGAAAAATCAAATTGTTTATCAACCATATAATAATTTATAAGTATAGGTTACTTTTTAAGTCAATGAACTCTAGTTCAAAACATTAATACCTCCTTCTTTTAGATTATGTTTTAAGTGTTTTTATTAATAGTGAGGGTGAATAATTGATAATGGGTAAAAAGGAAGAGACAAGAAACAAAATTTAGATCAAGTTTCTTTATCTTTATTACATCTATTCTTCAAATTATACAAATATGTGGACAATTTTTCTTTCTAATAAGTAGCTTAAAAATTAAAATTGCACACTAACTAAACCCATATTTTTATTTGAAAAATACTATAATATGTGGCTTTTTTTGGTCGGAAAAACTATTTGAACCATAATTTCAAGTTACAAACAAACAATAGGAGCTTGAGTATTTACACAAAGAGATTGAGGAAAATTGTGTTTGGTTGTTGATACAAGACATAAATTAAAGACGATTGCGTTTGGTTGTTGATGCATGACATAAGTAAAAGGATATGAGAATATAAAATTCTGTTTGGTTATAAAGATAAATATAAAAATTTGTGTCTTAAAATAGAAAATTAGTACTTTTTCGTATCTCTATTTTGCTAGAACATAGATACAATGACATAAACAACATTTTAATGAAACAAAATACAAGATTAACTTTTTATTCCTATTTTCATGTTGTTGAATTTCAACCATTAAGAAAATAAACCAATGGCTAAGATTGAACTTTAATTTAAATTTTATGAATACAAAATAAATTAATTATATATATTAATATTGACCTGATTAATTCAACAAACAATTACATATAATATTTAGCTTGTGTATTTCCCATTATACCCTCGGTCACAAAATGCGATTCACTAGGTTCACTGTCCATGTCCACCAACATTTCATCCTATCCTATCCTCTCCATGGTTGGTACCCACACACAACCAAACCAAGCACAAGTATCTCCATCTTCAAAAGAAACCAAAAAAGTTTGAAACTTTGTCAGCAATTCCTCAGAAAGGCTCAAGGAGGATGATGTTGGTGGACTAACAAACCAGAGAAAGCTCAAAACTTGAAGCAAATTGAAACAATCAACGGCGCAATCCTCTGGCCCCGGGCGTTTGTCATGATTACGGGGCTTTCACACCAACGCCACAACAGATCCTGGAGCCCTACCGCAGCATCGAGGGAGGGGGAAGTGGGTGCCGCCGGCGGTGGCCCATGGCGGTAGACACTGTGCAGAGGAAAAGCTTGCACGGAAGGCGTGAAGTGAGAGACAATCGGGGTGAAATGGTAACTTAATTCTTCTTAAATTTGTGATTTCTATCATAACTATGATTTTCTATATTCCTTTCATAATTATTATTATTATGATTTTCTATAAATGCACGCCATACGTTACACGCATGTGGAATTAGTAGTAAGCAGGTCCGTGTACCCTGCCACATGACATGGGTTCCACTGACGTTTTCTCTCATGCACAGAACATGAGATCAGCACGAGCATCGCTAACATTGTGCCGACGTGGCGTCTTTCAAGTGTTCCTTGTCTGACATGGAATCATGTGACACACTTCTCACCACGCCGTAAGTGTGGTATTTATTTACCCTAATCATTTTCGAAGCACTCATTGCAAATTACTACTATACCTTCCATGCAAGTATTATATTTTGTTAACATATTATTCCTCCGCTTCATTCAAAATTTTGTTTGACATTAGTTTATTTGCTACTTAATTAAATTAAATCAAAGAAATATTAGTTATTATTATTGTTAATTTTCTTTTTATAATAATTCATTGTATGATTTAATTGATAAAAGATAGTAGTAAAAGAAGAATAAAAATAATCAAGAATAATTTAGTTTAATTGATATTTTTTTTTCAAATACATACAAATTGATTAATGTATCAATATGTGTATTTAGGTAAAAAATGATATCTAGTATTAAACGTATAGAATAAATTATACTCTTCCTCTCTTTTCTTGGGGACATTTTCGTAATCTCCGGTGGAGTCCCGGAAGTCCGTTTTATAAGCACCATTATTCAGAGATGTTTCTCTCCCAAGTACACCACTCATATATTAGTAAGGTATTACGACAAAAGAAACAGAGCAACGCTCACTCTCAGAAACAGAGGACTCTGTTTCTCTCTGCTTTATCCTTTTCCCACAACCTCCCCAGACACTCACCCTCACACTCACACTCACTTCTTCCACACAAAATCTCTCCTCAAATGGAGACCAAGAACCACCCCGATAACGGTACGGACACCGAGAAGGCGCCGAACGTAGGAGATTCCTATGAAAGGTGTCCGGTGGAGGAGGTGGCCCTGGTGGTGCCTGAGACCGACGACCCTTCACTTCCGGTGATGACTTTCCGGGCATGGTTTCTGGGGATAACCACTTGCATCGTCCTCATCTTCCTCAACACCTTCTTCACATTCAGGACTCAGCCACTCACCATCTCTGCCATTCTCATGCAAATCGCTGTTCTTCCCATAGGAAAGTTCATGGCTTCAACTCTTCCCACCAGGGAGCACAGTGTTCTTGGGTGGCGTTTCAGCTTGAATCCGGGGCCTTTCAACATGAAGGAGCATGTCATCATCACCATATTCGCTAACTGCGGCGTTTCCTTTGGAGGGGGTGATGCTTACTCCATTGGTGCCATTACTGTTATGAAAGCTTATTACAAACAGAGCTTGAGCTTTGTTTTGGCCCTCTTCATCGTCTTAACTACCCAGGTTTGCTTACTGTGCTGAAAAGTTTGCATCTTTGGTTTGCGAGTCTTTTTCTGCATTTCAAAATTTATATTTTTTTTTTATTATTTGGAATTACTTGAGACCTTTTTTTTTTTTTGTTATTGATGATTACTAGAAGATAAATTAAGCGAACCTCTTAGTCTGTTAGTTNTTTCCTTCTTTCCCCCCCCCCCCCCTTTTATTTAAAGGAATTCTGTCTTTAAAACCTGTGAAGGGTGAAGATTCTTTCTAGCTACATAAAGATTTTTTTATTCTGTATTCATTTTGTTTATTTATGCAAGTCTATCGCTTGAACTATGGAACTATTCTTTTTGTTAATGACAGAACGTGTGGAAGATGAGTTGAAAATTTCAATATGAAAATATATTGATTTTTGATTTTTTCTCTCAAGCAAATATTCTGCGTTCAATCTGCTTTGTAGTTGTGCGTAAAGTTTCTTTATTTTAATAAAGTTATTGTTCTAAATTGAGTTGCAGATACTGGGGTATGGATGGGCTGGGATTTTGAGGAGATATCTGGTTGATCCAGTTGATATGTGGTGGCCATCAAACCTTGCTCAAGTGTCTCTCTTTAGGTTCATTCTCTCCCCTTTCTTCAATTTTTTTAGGGTTTTGCTAACGTGTAGGGCATGTTTTAAGTTTTCAAATGTATTCGGTGTCATTAATAACTTAAGTCTTACATTTTAAATAAAAAGCTTGCTACTTTTGTTTGCTTAACCTAGGAACACTTGTTAGGAAAACCCATATTTTCATTCGGTATGCATTCACCAATTTGCATGACCAAGTACCACAGTTGTGAGGAAAATTGTACAATAAAATGAAATGATTGGGAAAAAAAAACTAGGCAATCATTTTGATATGATATCTGCAAAATTGGTGCCGTGATATTTTTGGGAAGTGCTAACTAAGAATAAAAACTTTGCAATGATATATTATTGTGCATCTACATATTTTGGCATGACCCACTCCAAATAAACGGGGACTTTTAGCAGATGCTGAACTTCACTTGTATGCTAGAAAAAGGTGTTATTTTATTGCAAGCGAATTGAAGGAGTCGAATCAGTAAAGATAATGGGAGTAAAGTTTGTCATTGACTTGGAATGGAATTCCTAGAAATAGAATGTGAAGGGAAAAATGCGAAAAACAAGCCTTTTTTTTTTTTTTTAACCTCAGTGCTCAGTCGTAAGTAACTAATTATGGTACAAGCATGACACTTTACGTGGACTAGGCATAATATCATTTCTTCTGTTGTGTTGTCCGATTGGTGTAATATTTGTTGACAAGAGAAAATACATTGAAAAGGGAAAAGGTCAAGTGGAACATGTATTATTATTATGCTCTCAATGTTTCATTGGCTGCTTTAGAATTTGCATATAGGCAAAGGATTTGATGATGTTCTTCTATTTGCTATTATTGCTTGTTTCATATTCCCTCTGATGTTATTCTGATTGCATCAGTACCCTTATGCTATAGGGCACTCCATGAAAAGGACCATAAGTCAAAAGGTCTTACAAGAATGCAGTTTTTCCTCATTGCCATGGGAATAAGCTTCTTTTATTATGCGCTCCCTGGCTATCTGTTTCCCATATTGACATTCTTCTCATGGGTGTGTTGGGCATGGCCCCATAACATCACTGCACAGCAAGTTGGATCAGGTTACCATGGACTCGGGGTCGGTGCCTTCACTCTCGATTGGGCCGGCATTTCAGCTTACCATGGCAGCCCACTTGTCGCTCCATGGTCTTCCATTGTTAATGTTGGAGTTGGATTCATCATGTTCATCTACATAATTGTGCCTGTCTGTTACTGGAAGTTCAACACCTTCGACGCACGCAAGTTCCCAATATTTTCTAACCAGCTGTTCACATCAAGCGGGCACAAGTATGACACCACCAAGATCTTAACCCCAGACTTTGATCTTGATGTTGCTAAATACAACAACTACGGCAAGTTATACCTTAGCCCTCTGTTTGCATTATCTATTGGATCAGGTTTCGCAAGGTTTACGGCAACCCTCACTCATGTAGCACTGTTTTATGGAAGGTAGGCTGCTTTCAAAGCCTTTAGCCCCATTTATCTCTTATATCTATGTTAATGAATCACTTAGACATATGAACAGATTGATGATGTACACTGCGTATCATTTTCTTCCATATATTCACTCTTCTAAGTTACAAATATGGAGAAAAATGAAAAGAAAAAAACCACTAAGGGCGTTAAGTTAAACCACTCAAATACAGATTCCAGTAAACTAAGTGCTCTATGGTAGGATTTTTTTTTTTTTTTTTTTCGGTTGACACTGAAGTAGTTTCCTTTACCCAGAGACATTTTGAGACAGAGCAGGTCAGCAATGGGTAATGTGAAATTGGATGTCCATGGGAGACTCATGAAAGCTTATAAGACAGTACCCGAATGGTGGTTCCTCATTTTACTATTCGGGAGCATGGCGCTATCCCTGCTAATGTCTTTTGTGTGGAAAACGGATGTGCAACTGCCATGGTGGGGAATGCTCTTTGCTTTTGCCTTAGCTCTTGTTGTAACCCTTCCAATTGGTGTCATCCAGGCAACCACCAACCAGGTATTCAGTCCGAAATCCCTGCCATCTTTCTTTTTTATTTATCAAAATCACTGGTATCCAAAGTTTATTGGACTCCACCTATTCTGGCTATTCTCTCATTGTCCTCCATTATAACATACTATTTTGATGCAAAGTGGGAAGCCACAAGAGTTTAAATGTTTAACATTTGTTTTCCCTTGCAGCAACCTGGATATGACATCATAGCGCAGTTTATGATTGGGTATCTCCTTCCTGGAAGACCAATTGCAAACTTGCTCTTCAAAATTTATGGGAGAATCAGCACTGTCCATGCTCTCTCTTTCTTGGCAGATCTCAAACTTGGACACTACATGAAAATTCCTCCAAGGTGCATGTACACAGCTCAGGTAAAATCTCCTACTTTAAGCCCTTTTTCTTTTCAAATCTTTTTCCTTTTTCATATTACTTATTTCCTTTTCATTTTTGTTCCAAATAGCTGGTGGGAACTATAGTTGCTGGTATAGTGAACCTTGCAGTGGCTTGGTGGATGTTGGATAACATTACAGACATATGCATGGATGATAAACTTCACCATGACAGCCCTTGGACTTGCCCCAAGTACAGAGTGACCTTCGATGCATCTGTCATATGGGGTCTGATTGGACCAAAACGCCTTTTTGGACCCGGTGGACTGTACCGGAACTTGGTATGGCTGTTCCTCATTGGGGCCGTGCTGCCGGTTCCTGTGTGGGTGCTGAGCAAAATCTTCCCTGACAAGAAGTGGATTCCCTTGATAAACATCCCGGTTATATCTTATGGCTTTGCTGGAATGCCACCAGCAACTCCCACCAACATTGCAAGCTGGCTAGTGACTGGAATGATCTTCAATTACTTTGTGTTCCGCTACCACAAGCGGTGGTGGCAGAAGTACAACTATGTTCTGTCTGCAGCACTGGATGCAGGCACAGCTTTCATGGGTGTGCTTATTTTCTTTGCACTGCAGAATGCAGGCCATAACATCAAATGGTGGGGGAGTGAGTTGGACCACTGCCCGTTGGCTTCTTGCCCCACTGCACCAGGAATTGAGGTTGAAGGTTGTCCAGTATTCAAATAGAGAAGCAGCATAATTGGTTGGGCTTCTTCTTTTTCTTTTCTCTTTATGGTTATAAGGGTCGGGAACCAAGTTAAGCTTTTAAGTACAGGGTGAAAGGAATAACCAATTGCTTAGCAATTCTGTACATGCTTGCATGCTTGTTATCACGGCGGCTTTTCCATAATTTTCTTCTCTTATGTGTCTGATTCTGATAGCAGATATATGGTTTTTTATTGGTAATGGAACACAGTTGTATCTGACTTGTGGCAAAGTTAAGACTTGAGCATTCGGTTTCACTCATCTTTTGGTATCTCAAACGAAATGGAATTTGAACTTAAAAGTATGTGGTCATGAAAATGAAATTTTATAGCTTTTGCAGAAAGAGGTTGGTCAGCATAGATAGCAGAGGGGCGGAATCTGATTCCAAAAGGAATAGGATGCATGAAATCTCTGAAATAATGGACGTTTAAGATAGCACAGATGGCCTTCAAATGGATGCAGTGAATTGGAAAAAGCGAAACCAGATTTTTCTTCTTCTTTTGAGGTGGCAACAATATGCAGAAACGCTACGAATGAGAAATGTGTAGGCCTGCCACGAAGTTTTTTCTCTTATTCATAATGAGTTTGCTTACCATTCCATTTTATAAAAAATAAGTTCCATCAAACTCTCAAAGGCAAAAGTTAATACATTGGTGGAAACCACAATTTGAAGTTTCCACCGGCCCTTTTCAAAACGCATTCCAAAACACCTAGAAATTCTCTGGCTGAAAACATAGGAAAAAGGAAGAGGCCGTAGGTAGGTTGATGAAGTATGCAGTAAGCATCTGTTCTAGTTTATGATTTTAATAACATGTACGTGTTGGGATTTATTTATGACAACAATAAAGACAAGACAAATATAAATGCACCCCTAAAAGGGTAGAACTATAAGCCATTTTTCTTTCAAGAAAAAAAAGTCTCATTCTCCCAGCAAGATAAAAATGCTGCTCTCTTAACCCACCAAAGGTCAATTCGCAGGGAAATGGACCAAAAATGCCTCTAAAACACGCTCAAACACGAAATGTAACCCGAACGCAACCAACAGGGTGAGCAAGAAGCGATCAAAAATAAGAAAATGTAAGTCGGGTGGATATCAGCTGCAGTGTAAAATAGCTACACCAACAAATTGCTTTTCCAACTATATGGATAAGACCGTGTCAAATTATTTTCATCCTTTTTAATCACTCAACCAAAATTCCTAGAGAAACGCATCACAATATATGTAAGAATTCGGAACTAAATTGTCTGACAGATCACGAATCGAGCAATTGCATTATATTGTGATACAATACTGACCCTTATGGAGGAGCTTAGCATTTCTCTTATAGGTATAATACTTGAAGTTCTATTGATTAATAAAAGGAGCCGTAGACTATTCTCCATATCGTTCATCTTTAGTTTACCTCTGCAAAGACTTGTACAGCACCACGGTGACATATTTGGCAAGAAACCGATGAGTTGTGCCAAGTGCAACCACTGAAGGAGTGCTCTTTTTTTTCTGCATGTAAAGATGATTGAGCACTCCATGTTGAGGTCTTGACATAGGAGGTTGGATTTCCATACTTGTTGCAGGAACATTTAGCACTGTCATTTGCAAATGTGGGGGAACCAAGGGTGGCTCCTTTGCGTAATCTTCAGAATTAAGTTCTAAGTTGTTATAACTTGAGTCTGGTGATTGAGGAGGTTCAAAACTAGAAATGCTTCCAATGTCTTCAGGAACATAATCCTACATATGTTAAATAAAATCATGAGTCTTGATTCAGTAGTCAATGACACCCTTGTGCCAAGAGAATATTTGAAAAATACGGAGCTGCATAAATATTGAATAACAACAAAATGGGTAACAATTCAACTGGAACTATAGCAAAAATCAATCAATCCACATTAAAAGGGTGGTTACCCAGTTATCAAAGAGTTACAAAGTAAAGAGCAAAAGACATAGTGGTACTAATATATATGTCAGATAGTTAACCAATTCTACCTTTATCGTATGTAGAGAATACGACACAAAAACAAAAAGAAACTCTCTCCCTTCTTTTTTCTGTACTAGTCTGGATTTCCTTACAATCCATAAAACAATGACCCAGTCCCTCTATAGAACTTGAATCCAGAAAGCATAAAAGCCCAAACTGTAATGTGTTCCGAATCAATACAGTGATTGTTTTGTATAAACGGAAACTTAAACAGGCATTAAGTCTATAGCTTTAAAATTTTGGTTTAGCACTTGTATCCAAAAATATTCAAACATTCTAATTTCTAATGACTCCAGTAGTCTACTTGTGTTTACTGGAAGAAAATTCAAAGCTGACACACAAAAGGCACAAAGAGTAACAAGAAGAAATAGAAATAGAAAAACACAACTGATCATATGCCAGCTCCAGCCAACACTTCCATTTACAAGTCAAAATGAATGGAAAACATTTATACGTGACTACAGTTATGAGAAGGCATCTGACTGTATATCTTGAGACTCATTAAAGAGTATATCCCTGAAATGAGTTTAGGATATAATGCATCTGCAAAAAAAATTGTTGTAGGAAGATAAGGGGTATTTGATCAAGAGTATGAAATAAGTGAAAATAAGACGCCCAGGGGAGAAAAACCAACAAATGGGGATGTATTAGACCAAAAACAAGAGTAAAAAATGATTAAAAAAAATGTTTCATAACCCCAAAGGTGAGAATATAGCACACAATCCCTAGTTACGGAGAAATTAGGCTGGCCCTTTTACAACTTAATCACATGGGATTTATTTTGTGCACAAGTCCCATATCATGTTACCAAATCAGCGCTCCTCTTACCATAAATTTGATATTAACTATGTTGTCTATGTAGATAATGACCAACACATATCATGTTTGATGGCATGCTAACTATGTCAATAAAATGGTACCTGTAAGTCTAAGATGTTGTAAGTATTCCCAGCATCATCTTGTGCCCAAGGCAAGTCCGGAGCATACCTCCACTGTCCATCCACAATAAATTTGTACTGGAATACACCAGATGGCAGTACCTTCATTATTGTGAAGTCTTTCCCTGATCTGTGCAAGGGTATTCTGATAAACGAGATATATTAGAATCTAACTAACAGCCATAGTAGCCTTTGAAAGCAAGTATAAAACGATGCCAGAGTTTCCAAACCTTGTTTTCCAATTATCCCATGATCCTTCCACAGATACTTCTTTCCCACCATAACTCCAAGTAATCATTGTTGGAATTCCTACTTCACTATACATATCTTCATACCCTGAAGTAGTTTGCATCCAGGAATGACTTGGAACAGGCATCTCATCAGGTCTTTGTAGTGGAACCACCGGAACCTATAGAAAGGAAAGGAAATGATTGTCAACTGATGAAAACATTTCACAGGAACAGTAGATAAAAAAGGTACCACAAGGACCACAGGAACTAACATGTAACCAAAAGAATAAAACTGAGAACCAAGTTTAGCAGAAAGTAGAGACCAAATAGCACAAGTGAATTACAGACAACAAAAATTGCGAAAGCTCAAATGTCCCAATTAGTACTGTCGACCTCGACCACCTGGGGAGGGAAGGGGCAGCATAATTGATTCTTGATTTAGACAAGAATCTAGAAAACTGTGTAGACAGTTCTTTTAAAGCAATTCCAATACCATAAGCAACTTGCTTCCCACCCACAGCAATATATTCAATTTGGTTCCGTACAAGTGATATCGGCCGATTGCCAAAACCTAGCGATAGGACATAGACTCATAGGTAAGCTAAGCATGTTATGGACCTTCTCTCTAGCTTGAGTAAACCAAATTTACCCAAAAACTAGAACCACGGGATGAAAGCATTAATGGAACTGTAAAGTAGTAGTTGAAAACACACACACACACAAAGTGAACAAAAGGAAAAAAAAGGGGAAAAAAAGCTTTCAGAACTTCATTATCCACCTTGAGTACTTGCATCAAACAGCTGGTGTGCGCCAGGAATCAACTTGATAACCGAGACATAGTAACATTCTAAGTGAATTGCTCGTTTGAGATTGATAATCGATTTGAAAACTCAACTTGATGAGAAAGGGATGGGGGAAATTGGATTATAGAGAAACCCATGAAGCCATAGATGGAAAAAAAAATAAAAGAAAAAGAAAAAGAAAGTAGAGAAGAGAGAAAAGGAAGGAACTTACTTGAGGAGTGAAGATGAATGGAGAATGGGTAGCTCCAGGGCTGGTGGGGGGAGAGTGGCCCATCAATTCAGGAGGGGGAGGCGGCAGAGCACCGCAAGCTTCTTCTGCTTCCTCCTCCTCTTCTACTTCTGAATGACCAGTAGCATTCCCATTCACATTCCCCATCGTTAAAGAAGGAAAAAGGTAGAAGAAGGAGAATCCACAGATGAAATATGGAAAATGTGATTATTCTGCGAATAAAAATCGGAAATTTACAAGGAAAAAGGTAAGAAGCACTTGGGGAGGAGGAGAGTGGAAAAGGGGATTTATAAAAATTCTCCGATGAGTTTGGAAGATGGTGGTGGTGGTCACGTCGTCATCATCATATAATATTCATTCATGAACAAGCTCTTTTTCTTGTTTTAAGAGGATGCTGTTTGCAAATTGCTTGATTTCATTCTCTCTTTATATATCTTTTCTTTCTGTTGCATGTGATATGATATGATATGATATGATATCATGTCATGTTCATGGTGTCACATATATATACACACATATATGGATGCATCTCATCGTACTGCCACTTTCCGCCATCGACCGTTCAGAGGGGCAGGTGTTGTTTTCATCGTCGCCGTCGTTTCCCGCACATCACCCCCCACACCTTTCTCGTTTCTTTCGTCCCCATATTATATTTTAATCACTAACCCCTTCTTTTTTCCTTTTTTCTTTTCTTTTTTTTGAGTGGAGATACCAAGCTAGATCCAGTGATAGATGATCCATTTGTCGAGCCCATTGGGTTCATAGGGTGATGATTGGTGCTACATTGGGCTACGCATTATTGGGTTTTTTAATCTTTCCGTGGCTTTGGAAAATAAAATTTTATAAAATGTGGACAGTTCAAATTAATTATAGATGTATGAGATTTTCGGGTTGAAATTGATCTAAGAGATGCCGATTTCAGCTCCCGAATTTTTTTTTAAAAAAAAGGGGCTGAAATCGGATGAACAGTACCCGATTTCAACCCCAGAAATTTTGTTTAAAAAAAATGGGGCTGAAATCAGATGAATAGTACCTGATTTCAGTCGAGGAATTTTTTTTTAAAAGGAGTTAAAAATCGGTTACTGTTCACCGATTTCAGCCTCGTCAACCATACATTCATAATTTCCTACATTACCTCATAGATCCATATTTTAACTCATTTAAAATCATGTAAATGTATTTTCCCAGCATTATTGTCCCTTCTATTATAGGGCCGCTATGGAATGAGAATTGAGAAAGGTTTGTAGTCTGTGTTGGGGCAAAACATCAAACACGTAGCCTACAATCCTATTTGTCGGCAGATCCCAGTCACTGCAGCTGCGAATCTCGTGAGTGAGTGCCCATTTCTTCATTTGCTTCCTTCCTTGTTTCATCGTGTTATATATTGATGCTTTGAGTAGCTTATTTAGGTTTTGCCTTATTGATTTGTGCTGCTTCTCGCATAGTTTTTGGATGGCTGGTCTTGTTTCTTGTTGGCAGCAAGCAATACTTAGTGACTAATACTATTTGATGACAATCCGACATCACGTTCTACATGTATTTGTTTTTCTTGTGTATCAATTGATTTTAATCTCTCACATCCATTGAATTGAATTGCATGTGGGTTTATACGCAATCCTGTTTTGTGACCCTTGATACATAAATATCTAAATAGTGAAGACTGCATAGAAAGGGGTGTAACTTTTTGTGTTTAAACAGTTGTATGTATAGCATGAGATTTTTTGAACTGAGACTGTACATTTATAAATTTTTTGAACAATCAAATTCAGTTCATATGATTTTTCCCCCCTTGTATTTCCATAACCTTTTATTTTACTTTGAAGGGCACTCGAAGATTTTGTTCTACGGCATGCAATGGTTATATGTTTAAAGTGTTTCCGTAGCTTCAGTGTATTTTGTAATGGTTTGAGTGAAAGTATCAGTGCGCTGTTTTGAATGAGGGAAACGAGGAAAATATCTTGTATTACTCTCACTTTTACTCCTTGATGATGATGCCTGTTATTGTCTGAAACTAACTGGCTCACACCACTTTGAATTAGTACTTGGATCATTTACAGAATTCTCAGATATGCAAAGCATAAGGAAATCTATCTTGAATCATGTGAATATGAGGAGGTCAGCTGAGAGATGGTTTTTTACCAGGGATGAGAATGTGCTTGTGCATTTGAGATTTTGGTGCTCTTCAACAGGTGCCAGCTCTGATCAGATATTGGACCGAGTAATTGGACTCGTCAAGAAGTATGACAAAATTGATGCCTCAAAGGTATTTAACTAATGGTCAAGAATGCAGTTTACTCTGATATATGACTATCTTTTAGTGCTGAGTAGTTCATGTATCTGTTATACCTATTCGTCTGAGTATCTATCTTTTATGCCAAAGGAAACATTGTAGGAAACTTGACGATGCTGTTTTTTGTAGGTAACTGAAACAGCTGATTTTCAAAAAGACTTGAACCTGGACAGCTTGGATAGGGTAGAGCTTATTATGGCTCTTGAAGAAGAATTTTCTATCGAAATCCCTGACGACAAAGCAGATAAGCTTACTTCCTGTGCTGATGTTGCAAAGTACGTTGCCTCTGGAGCTGACCAGAGAACTTTGGAAAAGCCTTGACTTCTATTGTTATTGTGACTCTTGGATTGTGGCCTTGTAGTATTCAAAATTGTTCTTTTTTCTTTGAATCTTTTTCTTTTGGTTGAGCTATGTGTATTGCCCCAGTCAGTTTGGTTGCAATACGAATGTTTGTTGACCTACATGTTGCTTCATTAAGGTAATTAATTATTATGATAATCTTCGTTGAACACTTACAGGTCTTTCATTTTTATATGACCAAATACCAGTGGTCGTTGCACAATACATATCTAACAATATGATGAAACTCAAATTTCAGACAGGTATATTTTACAAACTGATCCTATCTAGTTTTTCACTTTTTTGTGGGGGTAACAACGGGGGTACCACATATGTAGTGGTATGTATACAGAGGTGTTCTAGACGCATGCAATGATGCAACCCAATACCGTGACTAAAGCGCCATCCAAGGGTGCTCTTACTTACTAATAATATGTCCAAACCCAAATCTGTTTGATATACTTGGTTTCTAATCATTCCTTCCTCCCTATTCCTTTCCTCCATCAGAAGTTGAATGCTGGAGCCTTATGTTTCCGGCGGTGTAGGTGCGGATGCCATTCCCAAAGGAAGAGAGGCTGAGTTCCTTGTGTCTCTTCACATGAACTGGCCGGCACAGCGATCCCTTTGGAATCCGATGAACTTTCACTTTGCAAACCTTTTCCAAGTTTGGAATAGCATGGAGGTAGGAAGGGAGGTCCACCATGAAATCTCCAAATTCATCAGTGGCACCTCGTGCCACTACCGTTGACTTGCCTTTCCTCTTGCTCGCATGGCTGTGGCAGTTCACAGCAACCGAAGCTCCTGCATGAATCTTAGAATTAACAAACTTGCAGACAAATGAAATTGACTTTTTTGAAAATATTGGAAATTGAAGATATAATGCATGCCCTCATTGTCAAATTTTAAAAAGTACAATAAAGAAAATGGATAAGAGTATAATGTTGGAATAATGTTTATGAGAGAACAGCATAGGCTATTTCGGTATTGGATTGGTAAAAACCATAGCACACATAATGCATGGCGGTTCGTTGTATTGAAAAATTATTTGTTTGTTGGGGACTTACCATCGTTATCAACTTTAAAGTCATATGATAGACTTGCATATTACTTGATTTTGAACCTCTTTTATTACGTATGACAATTCATATTAGATGTTTTCAGTATTAATGTGCTTATATTAATGAAAAGATAAATGTTTTATGCGCGCTCCAACTTTTTAATACTTGACATTCACTTTATAGAAGTATGGGGTTTACCATAAAGAAAGAGAAAGTGAAAAAAAAAATTTATGGTAGACTGTATATTTTATAAGTGCAATTGTTAAATGTCTAAAAATTTAGAGTATATAAATAGTATTATTGTTGTTGCCCGAACCACAACAAAAACCCATAAGAAAGTTCAAGAAATTCTTTCGCCCACCATTTTCTCTATGTGCATTCTAACAAAACAATACGTAAATAATGCACTTAATAAAATGATAGAAATCCAAAATTTTTGCTAAATTTACTTGTCAAAATGATATGTTATCTATGTTAATTCTTGAATGAATAAATTGGTAATAATGCTTTATTTCATCCAACAAATATTCTTATTTTTGTCAAAAATTCTGGTTACTCTAAAAACAAATTTTAGACTTACACTCAATGATATGTCACCACATCATTTAATGAATATAACATTTAGTGGAAAAATTTTTTTTTGCTGATATGTAATAATATAGTTACATTTATTTCGTTATAAGTTTAAAGCTTTACCATGCATATCATTTAAGAAAATTAACGCATGATATGATATTTATAAAATCTTAAACTATTTTTTATTTAAATGATAGAGATTATTCACTTAACCTTCTAAAGTGCATGTAACACTTAAAAAAAGTGAAATCCATCGTTTAAAACTAATTTTTTATGTTTCACATGAAGATAATTAGGTCCAATCTATCTTATCATCTTTTCAGCACTAAAATTTGCCCATTTAATTATATATGTACTTCTATTACGGTCCTAATTACTTGACCCCTGTCAATAATAACTTGGATGATATGATATGGTACACCATACCATCAATTAGAATTACTCTATCCTTAATGACAATCCCCCCCCCCTGCGATCCCAACATCATTGTGTAATATGATATACAGAGGAAAAGATCACAAATTACTTTATCTTTCCCCTATCATATTATGGGAGGAGGGTTGCGAATCATTGTCACTGTATTTTATGTAGCGACCATCTTTCTTTTTCATTTGTATTGCAATCAACCATATTAATAATGTCCAACGCGATTCAGAAAACAAAAACTATTCCCACCTTTTCCGAAGTCGAAATTTTACCAACACGGAAAAGCTTAATTGTTACCAAACAATAGAGCACCAACTGCCAGAGTATCTTCAGTTGTGGACATAGTATTAGTCTTCGTTTTGGCCAACAGCATTTATATTTATTTTTCGCAAGAACCTTAACCTAGCTAGCTGATTTTTAAAGCATGCCTTCTTAATTAATGAAATAAAAGTGTGTATATAGACATACTTGCCCGAACCTTATACGATCAACGCAGCACATAACACATATATACTAAGGAATAATAAACTTGACTAGTGTTGGCCGTGAACCTACCTGGTATTGGCCGTGAATGTGGAGTGCGGAAATTAGGGGCCTCACAATGAAGTGAGCCTGTAACGAGGACAGTGGATAGCTTCTCCTCTCCATAGCCAGCCATTTGCACCACTTCTTCTCTGCTCGCAAACTCAAACAAAGGGTTGTTGTCTTCTCCTTCTCCTTCTCCTTCTATCGCCGCCACCGCCTGAGATCCAAGCATATTGAAGAGGAGGAGGAGGAGCATCACAAGGGCATGGCAGCCTTGGAAATAGCTCATTGTCTGTGTTTTGTGTGTTTGTTTATCAACTTTTTGTTTTACGTAATGTTGATCATATATTGAACCCCTTCCTACGTAAGTGACAACACAAGACAATATTTGAGGCGCTACTTCCCCTTTTATATCATAAGCCAATCCATTCTCCCATTGTCCTCTCAAATTTCGTAAACTACAATTTTGCCCCTTATAGGTTTGACAATTTTGGTTTTTTCATTAACCTATATACCTTTATTGATTACTGATTAATCAAGTATCCATGTGTCAAATGACAAGTTTGCCCCCCCCCATATCATGTGCTAATATTAAGGTGTATTGACAATCAATAGAACCAAGTTTATTATTGGTTGTAGCCCTTGTAGGTAAATTAATGAGTAAATAAAGAAACGGAATTGAAATGAATAAATGATGATAAAGACTTTATTGGACCCATATTTCTTATCACTTTTTATATCACTCATTAATTTCAAATTCAATATAGTAAGTAATAGCTAAGTTAATGAATTAAATTCATTAATGCTCGCCATTAAAGGGCAACACGGGTACAAAGATGGGAAGTGGGAGGGCAAATTGGGTGTTTTACATAGAAGGAATGCAAGTAACAGAAGGAAGAAGTTGGAAGTTAATTAGAAAGGGAAGTTAAGGTATATTAGGTTGGTAGCCTACTCTTATCGTCTACGTATTCAGTTCTTTCATTAATTAATAAAATTTAGTTTACTAGCAACAAGGCAAATTCGTTTACCAAGCTTTAAGCACGGACATATGTCTCACACTCTCACGTATATGTTTGGCACAACAATATTTTATCATAATGTTGGTGGCAAAGCTTTGAATTATTAAGTTTTCTTCTTTTTTTTCTGATATATGTAATTTGATCTATTTTTTCAAGCCTGTCCCAACCATATTTTCCAACGGCAGCACAATTCTTGTGTAGCTACTTTCCCGTAGGTTAGTCCCCAACCCCAACTTCCCCCTATCAAAACCAAATTAATGGAACTTTCATTCACAAGTGAAAATGTTTCATGTGGAGTTAAGTGTGATCTTTTACTATTAATTGAAAATGTGTGACATACACATGGCATAAGTAACAAATATTTTAATGATGAGACATCACATTTAATCTCAAATGACAAAAACTTTTACTTGAGAAGATCAACTCCCTAAGGTCATCACGAAGCTTAACACTTAATATATTGTAATGATTGATATTCACACATGATAAGGCTCTTCTAAGACATAATTGCAGCGTTTAAATTTGGAATCCCTCTTCACTTTCAGGTTGCCTTCGTAAGTGAGTCATTTTCAGTTCATTTGTAACAACAATAACTGGGATTAATTCAGTGGGGAAAGTAATTGAGAGAACAATCAGAAAATTATTAATGCTAATAATAGCTGAATAAAAATTATGAAAGGAATGCTAGCTTCATTCCTATTAATGGATAAATCTGAGTGAAAGATAGGCTAATTAGTAGTACAAATTAATTAGTAATTGGACATATCAGAATACGCAATAATTTTTACGAAGATAATAAATTGACAAAAGTTATGACATTAAAGTATGCGTCAAATCATAAATCACTAATATTATTATAAGGATTTTTCAACGCGTTTGTTAAGCTGCCAATATATATATATATATA
>QANU01048949.1:11049-25914 GCA_003254905.1 Nissolia schottii | reverse complement strand
TTTTTTTTTTTTCTTTTTCAAGATTTCGAATTCAACTTTCTCTAGCGTAAAAAATAAAATGAAATCAAAGTCGTGTATATATGTTGGATTTAATTTGTCAAACATGGTGTTTCCAGTTACCACCGCTATCCTCAAATATTTTCTGATGGAAACAACTAGTATTTAAAATTCATTAGACTACACAATGTTGTAATCAATATTTTTCATCTATAAGACTTGTATTTTTAAATTTTGTTTAAGAGGAGGAAGTGACATATCAATTTAGTTAATGAAGGTATCTTATAAACGAAAAATATTGATTTTTAAATTTTGTTTAAGAGGAACAAGTGACGTATCAATTAAGTTATAAACGAAGGTATCTTCATTCATTCATCTTTTACTATTGATTGAAAATTGAAATATAGAGGAAAAAAAAGAAGAAGAAAAGAACCTATTAATTGTAGGTGAATTCTTCTATGCCCTTAGGGCACAATGCCCAATTCCTTAAATATATGCGATTGAGTATGTAGCATTTTAAATATTTTTAATAACTATAAAAACGTTTATAATGAATCACTAATTTATATTTGGTTGCATAATTTTTTAAATTTTATTTTCAAACATAAAAAAAAGAGATTACATGAATATATACAACTTAAGAAACTATAAAACCAAACATAAATTAAATGTTTATTGTAAACATTGTTATGATTCTTTGAGAACATTTAAGCTTAACGTGATACATGATGTTGGTATAGAGAGTACGGGTGAGTCAAGTGTAAGGGTGGAAATTGGTTGAATCAAATTAAGCTTTGGTTTAAATAGGCCTAACCTGCTTCTAAGTTACTCGGCTTGAGCTTAAGCCTATTACATGTCATAGGCATTTTTCTAAGACTTGACCATGACCTTTCTAAAGTTTGACCTGACCCGAAAGTTTGTTTACATGTTTACTTAAAACAAAGAAAAAAGAACCTTAGATATTGTTTGACATTGAAAGTATATATACATACGGTGTATTTAATTAATTAATAAAAAATACAAGACAAAATATTTTTTCAGCCATTTAAGTTTAACACTGTCAAAATAAGCATGAAAGAAGATGAATTATACTGGTGACTAGAAAAGAAGATTACTCTATAAAGATAGAAGTGATATAACAAAATAAATCAAATTAATAAGTATTATACAGTAGACGAAAAGATGAAATGTTAAGTCCATAAGTTTAAGACAAAGACAAAAAGATAAAGAATCAAAGAAGAATGTTTGACTTTATTTATAAGGGTGTAAGATAAATGAAAAGTAAAAAAAATTGAATGTGATTAAGTTATGTTATAATAATATATTAGGATTTTTTATTAAAAAATAGGAAAAGATATATTTTTTTAAACGAGCTGACCCGTTGGGTCTAACAATTTTTTTGTTATCCATGACCTGACCTATTTAGCCAAAAATACCTTTTTAAAAGTCTTAATCTGACTTGTTTATTAAATAAGTTAAGTCAAACTAAGCCTTAAACAAAATGAGCCAAAGGCTCTCGACAGACGGCCTAACCTATTCACCCTTATTCAAGTGAATAGTGTACGATTGTTTTGTCCGTTCAACTATGTGCAAGGGCCTATTTATAAAAATGATGTGATAAATAAATATATTATTGTTGAGGAAATACGAGGGAGTTTCGTTATAATGGGTAAATGAGGATAAGATAAATTATGAGGGTAATGGATAGAAGATATAGGGTCTAATGTTTTTGAATAAAAATACTGGTCACGTACAATGATCATTTTTAAAGACTGATTAGACTGTACTATGAAAAAATAAGTGTATTGTTTGTGAAATAGCACACGTAAAGTTTGTGCTTTCCTTGTCATAATATTTGTGCATTTAATTAAATAAATCTAAGGATTATAATGTAACAGAACGTGAATCAAATTTGAGGATTATAATGTTTGTGTACATTTCAGATTAAAGTTTGTGCAATATTGTATATAATGTTCGTGCATTTGTGTGCATGCGATTTAAATTTATAATGTTTGTGCATTTTTAAAGTAGTGATCAGGTTGTATTATGAGAATATTCGTGTATTGTTTGTGCAATTACACACATAAAGTTTGTGTTTTCCCTGTCATAATGTTTATGCATTGAATAGGAGGATTTAACAGTGAACTAACTTAGAGAATTATAATGTTTGTGCACATTTCAGATTAAAGTTTATGTAATAACAGGTATAATGTTTGAGCATTTATGTGCCTATGATTTAAAAACGAAAATTCTCATGTCAATCAATTACACATTCCACGAACGAACAAAAAAGAAAAAAAAAATTACCACATTCTCTGGCATTTGAACAATTTCTTCCATTGCTTTCGATTGAACCGAATATGATATTTCGATTAAATCGATGAATTTTGATACGATCTTTCGACACTGATAATGCATTCTACACAAACGAGCTCGCGTTTCTGAGGGTGGGATTGAGACTATGAGTGGTGGTTACGGCGACGTGTTATCAAAGAAACATGTGAAAATCACGTGGAATTGCTCACAAAATCGCAAGGGAGTGTGTGTCATTCTATTTAGGGAAGGTTTACCTTATACGTATAATTTTTATTAATTCTGTATAATCTGATGGAGTATGTACGAATGTATAGAATATTGGTGTAGACAAAGCATTTTTGTGTCGCTAGCCTTATTCAACGAGGATAACTTTCTGCTATTCTTCCGCAGTAGCCATAACCCAATAACGAATTCAGATCCAAAAATTCCATGGATATCACCAATAGCAAATTTGAAATGGCATGGTTTTGTTAATGCATATCCTTGTTTTAATTTAAGAAAAATGATAATTGTATATAAAAAAGGTATAAACACCTTCTCACTTATATCATAATTGTTAGTTTAAAGCTGGAATAGGAACTGGAGCCGCTCTACATGTGAACCCGAAGTAATAAAGAGATGCAGATAGATTATTCGATTGTCAACAAATATTCCTCCTTTCTTTCTTTCTTTTTTTCTTTTTTTTTTTTGTCTTGTGGCAAGGCAAACAGAGTACACAAGTTGATTATTGAGGATAGAAATTAAATTAACTTGCTCTGAAAGTGGGTTTTCCAACAGCAAAACACCACCAATTAGCTTGTAATTAATCACAGATGACGCGTCTAAAGTTTATCTTACAAATGAGTGAGGTGTTCCATTAAGGACTGACCATAAAAATAAGAATTGATATTGTGGACCCTGCATTTCATATCAACTGGCCAGGTGGCTGCAGTTGGTTGAAGATGGTTTTACACTTCTACCAATTGAAAAAATTCTTGGGTTGGACAAGTTTACTATTTCATATTTACCTCAAAATAAAGTGGATGAGCTTATAAGTTAAGGATTTATTTTAGATAAAAATAATATAATTTATTTTTATTGTAAATTTATTTAAATATAAGATGTTAAATTTGCGCTCATATACGAATCTCTCTTATTAATTAATCATTATCTTAAACTTATTTTAATTCAATTGAATTCAATAATAAAAATACATATAAAAATACTTATGAGAGTGAAACCTAAACATGCAAATAAATCCCTAACAAATCTAAACATAAGTCATATTAATCATTCTATTTATAAATAATTTAAATTAATTCCTAATAAGAATAAATGTAAAATAAATTGTTCTTTGAAAATTTATAATTGATTCAAATTCATCCTTAACGTGAAGAAGAAGAAAAAAACACTAACCAAATTTTCTTTTATATATATATATATATATTTAATCAGAGATCAATTTGAAATGGTTAATTGTGAGACACTAACATATACAAAGATTAGAATTGACAAAGATGATGTTGCGAGTTTGTTTTTAGAGAGATCAATTTGTTTAATGCAAAATTTAGAAGAACTAATTTGTGATTTACTCTATTTTTTTTAATCATATATTAAATGTGTATAACAAATATAAAATTTCAGCTAACAAATATTTTAAGGGATTTATTTAAAAAAAACAAAACAAAGAAAAAAAATTCAATAAAATAGATAAGCATTTAAAGCTTAAAATACATTGAATGTATTTTTGTTTTCTTAATAGCACTTGGTAGCTAAACTATATAAGAGCATAATAATAATAATAGTTTGAGTAGTCGGTAGCTAGGCCTAGGCCCTTCTTGTCGCACAAATGAAGGACGTGGATTTTCTCATTATGAATTTCTAATTCCTCCCCACTCAACCCAACCAAGACATCAATCAACGTACCTACGCGTCCACAATCTATCGCTCACACCAACGGCCTCAAACCATCCACATGTCACTGAACCTACAGAAGCCAAAATAGAATTACACAAAATAATAATAATAAAAATAATAAAACCCAAACAGTCCCAAATTCCCAATGTTAAGCCGTCTTAAATATGGATAAATTCTTATCCCTTTATGGAGCCCCAAGCAGCACATACTTCAGAGTATAAACATTTTAGCTTATAAATTACTTTGTCCCTTAATCATCTAATGTAATGTGAACTAAAGATTTTTCAAAAAATTTCTCTTTGTTATTCCATTTTCCAAAAAGCAACCCATTTCTCTCCTACCAAACCTTACTTACTTTCCTCTCTTCTAAAGCCTTAACCTCCTTTTTAATTAATCCGATCACTCCCCCATTAAAAGCTTAATTGCCACTAACTAAAACAAACTGCAAGCAAGCACTTGATGAAACCAAGAAAAACCCACAATCTATAAACTTAATCATTGTAGTTTCCACAATCACATTATGATGACCATCTATCTATCTATCTATACCTACACCACCACTTTATCCCCCCACTGCCAAGCTAGCTAGTACTACCTTCTTTATTACCATACTTTATATACCTTTTTTATATATATAATATAATATATAGTACATGGTACACAGAAATATATAATAATTTGTTAGGAGTGAATTGAATCGAATTGAATTGAATTGTTAGGGATCGATGGCAGAGTCAGATAACGAGTCAGGGGGGGGAGGAGGAGGGGGGTGCAGAGAGCAGGACAGGCTTCTACCCATAGCGAACGTGAGCAGGATCATGAAGAAGGCGCTGCCAGGGAACGCCAAGATCTCGAAGGAGGCGAAGGAGACAGTGCAGGAGTGCGTGTCGGAGTTCATAAGCTTCATAACAGGGGAAGCCTCCGACAAGTGCCAGAAGGAGAAGAGGAAGACCATCAACGGCGACGATCTGCTGTGGGCCATGACAACCTTGGGATTCGAGGACTATGTGGACCCACTCAAGATTTACCTCCACAAGTACAGGGAGCTCGAGGGTGAGAAGACTGCCATGATGGGTGCTGCTACTGCCAGGCCGCACCACGCTGATCACGCCGATGCCGCCGCCGCTGCTGGGATTTATGCTCATGGTGGCGCTGCTGCCGGGGTCCCTCCCTCCACCACCATGATGATGATGATGGGGCATCAAGCCCACAATATGTATGGATCTGCATCTTCTGGAAGACCTAGGTAGTAGTAGATTTATTTATGCCCCTTAATTTCTCTGTCTTCTTTTTTTTAAAAAATTCCATGGATGCTGATCATATAATATATGTTTGATTTTATTAGAATACACCAGTTTGTATTGTTTGTATTTTTTTTTTCTGTTGAAATATATGTAGAGGCATTATTGTGGTTGGTAATTTAATTTTTGGAATACACAATTAGAATATTTGTATTTCCTTTCCTGTTTTCCACCGCACTCTGTTTCTCTCTGCAGGAAGGAAGAGTAGTAATAAGGTTTGTTTGTTAAGGGAATTAAGAAGGTGAAACGTTTTAAGTTATTCTCAAGCTATATAGATTCTTTTCGTTTAGTAACTGATAACTGCTACATACATGGTTTTTGGTCCTTTTGTCTTCTAGTTTCCCCATTTTTAGTAACTTGATGTGTGATGCTACTCTGCTTTGTATTGATATTTGCTAGGATAGTTTCCCTTAATTGGCAACTAGGCTAAGACCATAAAAAAAAGAAAAAGAGCCCAAATAATTGAGTGGATAAGTTCTGTTTGTATAAATGGGTGAGACATATATGCCTTTTTTTCAATACAGATGGCCTGAAATGGTTCACTGTCCCATACTTCCCATGTGGATGCTTCATGATAATATTTACACTACTTTTGCACTTGCTGCTTTTTTTCTTTGAAAAACAAAAGGTTTGCCTTAGTCTATTTGATTTGAATTTTGCGAGTCACAAATATTTCTTGTTCAACAAAGACAAAATTTTACTAAGATTGACAGAATTTAAAGTAATTAAGACTTAATATAACAAGGCAAAAAGAACTACTACAATATATTACAAATTTAGTGTATCGATATACCTTATCTTGAGATCACAAAATGTGCGGTGCCTCTTAATTATGGGATGCACCATAAAATTAGTCTTATGTGAAAAGTTTTGACATTACTTTTTATGGTACTCTCTACATGATTGTTCATCCCGTTTTTAATGACACTCGTTAACATCGTTTAATCCATATTAATAAAGCTAGCTCGGTAGAGGTACGGATACCATGAAACTTCAGTCAGCATTTTACTAAATAAGAAAGTTACAATTTGAAAAGACATTGTGTTAGTAGATAGTCCTAAAAAGTTGGGGAGGACTTTGACTGACTTGATCATGGCTGATAATGTAAATGATCTCATCTGAATTAAAGACGCACATGAAGTGTTTGGCACGATTTATCCATAAACTAAGAATAATTAACAATAACTTAGGTTGAACCGTTGATTGTTATAAAAGCTATTGATTGCCCGAAACAAATTAATACATTTAATGAACGCATCCTATGAGCTATTATAAATATTCCATCTATTTACGTGAACCATTTAGAGCCGCTCAAATGAAGTGACCTGTCTAATTGTATATGATAATGCATTACTTCTATTTTGGCCAAACTGCAGATGGAAAGAAGAGATGGAAATGGTACTTTAATTAGTAGTTTCGTGTTATCTAGAGTTTGATTTATGCTTCTGACAGAGCTATTATATTTTGTTTTGTTGCCTGACTCACCTCCACGTATGTGCCATCTCCTTGATCTCTATATGTGCATGTGTAAAGATCTACATAGGAGAGAGAGAGAGAGATAGCGACGTTATTAGCAAAAAAATTCAACTCTTACAAATTAAAATCACTTCCTCGTGTTAATAATAGTGAGTGTTCTTTGGTTAACGGAATGAGTTTGGACCATTGATCATTCTCTCGGGCTACCTTATTTAGAAAATTGGTAAATGTGTATAGATTATAAAATGTTGCAAAACATTGGAAGGGTTATGGCTATTGGTTTCTTCTTCTGCATAACGCCAAGACTACGTGATGGTTAGTGACGCTTCAACATAATGTGGAGGCAGCGAGACACAAGAGTCCAAGTTAGCTATTGGATTGGAGACCACCATTTCAACAGATGATTGATTTTGTTGAATTTTGTCAAAGTAATGGAAGATATCTTTGAAGTTTAAACAATATATATTAGAATACGTGAAGGAGCGAATAATATTTCATTTACTCGTCGTCAAATTTCTCATTACGGTCCATACATAGTACAGCGTTCTCCTTTTTGGTTAGCATAACCAAAGGGCATATTATGAATAAAAAATTGTTATCTGGACACTATTCTTTTAGACACTACTAGGACATATGAGATATCACATATAAATAATTGAAGATTTCAATTGTATTAAATGTACATAGTAAATTTATATGTGGAAAAATATGAGAAATTATGTGCTAAGAATGAAGGGTTTTAGTTATCTTAATATTATATTATATACCACCCCTATTACTGTCACACATCTATTCTATTTTGTTTCACTGCCACGCATCTAGAACAACTTTCATGAGTGGGACTGTAATACTACTGCTTAGGAGCAGGAAACAAAGGAAAAAATGGTCTACTGTTTACTTTCCATCACAAATATGGAGTGGACATCTGGATAATTGATATCATTGTACGGGAGAAGGAGAATAAAGAATTGCAACTATTGACATTATTTGAGTACGAGCTACAGAACGTGTTGACGTAAAATGATAAAGAAAAAAGGCGCAAAGGTGAAAAATATCATTGGTAAAGTAATTAAGAAGGGAAACAGAGTTTAAGGATGAATAATGGCAAGCATAGAGAAAAGGTTTATTATAACTAGGCTTAGACATTTTCATCTAGTTGCTACTAACTACTAATCTCATTTGACAGCACTCATTGTTGCCCCGTCAACATTATGAAATAATTATCATGTTCGCCCAGTATGCGCGCGTGACATTTCAGCACTAACGAGTAATTAGATACTAGCAAAGTCATAACGCAAGTTCTTGGATATACATGTATGATGTGTGGTTACCCCAAGGAAGCACTTCACCATAAAATTACATCAGTTTCTGGGAAACTTTTCTTTGAACTAACCACAACGGAAACTAAAATTTCACCTTTTGAATGAAAAAGCATTCTCAATTCAGGCCTAAGAAACTAATTAATTCAGGTTCAGCCTTTCACTTGTTCAGTTATTTAAATTAAGTGAATTTACCATAATGAATCAAATAATAATACTAAGTTGCCAAAGGTCTATTTGCGTACACATGGAGTGATGCTTACAAAGAATTGAACCTCTTGAGGCCCCCGGCATTCAAGTACAGATAGCTCTTTTGGTCAGAGGGCTTTGATGTTGTAGATACAGGAACAAGAGTAAATCCAGAGTATCGTCCATCAATCTTTGCCATGTATATTTCATTTATGTACTTCATAAGCTCAAGCTCTTCCATCAAAGGCTGAGCTGCATATTCATCAAATGGCATCCACTGCAGCACAGAAATAATAATATCAACAATTGATATACGTGTGCGCGCGCGCACCCCCCTCATTGGCTATAATGAATTTACATTCACCTCAGGATCTTTCTTCAATAAGTTCAATTTGTTGTCAGCCTTGTATGAATTAAAGCAAAACAACTTCGGAAAAGGAAAGATCCTAATGTGCAGGGGAGATATTAAATGATATAGCTTACTAGTGAAAGCAATGAGAAACATAACCATGAAGATTTTATGATCCATAAACATCCAACATTTTAAAATATGAGCGGAGAACATACCATAGTGGTTAGATTATACCTTTGCAGCCTCTATCTCTATCTCCTGTATTTTGATGTCAGAAGAAAGGGGGCGCAACAAGCACACGAAGAATAGATCCGACTTCTCAAAGAATGTCTTGTGAGATTGTCTGTTGATTGGATATTCAGATGAAATAAGAAAGGAATGTCCAGTTATCCAATTCGTAAAATTGCAATGGAAGCAACACTAAAAGGAAGAAGAAAAGAAGTTCCTAAATTTTTTTGATCTGACTTATAGTAACATGTATACACACATATTTTCGCCCATAAACTATGATATCTAGTAGTGTGTATGGCAACATTAACAAGTTTAATAGTACTTCCAAATGACCACTCAAGGCCATCCTCATTTCATTAATCTTATTCCCTTTCCCCCCTAATATCAATGAATTTTGGACCTTGAGGATCCGATTTCAAGTTTCCATATTCAACCATCAGAAGTTCCTTTCAAATACACAAAATGTATGATTTTTATGTAAAAATGTACCTGAATGCTAATACTTCCACAAATTCTGAGTCAACCTGAAGATTGAGAGAATTTGGAGTTATTAAGCTTAGAATAACGATGGTAAATTTTATTTACAGTTTATTAGATAGCTGAATTCAGGACTATCCCATATTCAATAGATACCACGAAGAGATTACTTACTCCTGTTTCTTCTTTGACCTCCCTTACCACTGCTACACCAATATCTTCTCCCTGTTAGGTTGAATTAGTAGATTATATACACACAGAATAGCTTCTTTAAAGTATAATAGACATCCAATACATTTACCTGATCAACAACTCCAGTGGGGAATTTCCAGAACCCAGTTCCCTGAAAATGTCCACTCTTTTCTTGAACCACAAGGACCTAAGATCATTTGATTATTCGGAAATCCCACAAACAGGAGCATATAGGAACTGAAGTGCAATTTGATTCAAACACAAGTAAGAAAAAACGACAGAGTCCATTCACAAATGAGACACAAGGTGCTGTACCCTTTCAAATTTCCTACATGATAGAAATAGTGTTCTTCTCTGGAACAAAGTGCCAAATTATATAATTTCTTTCCCATCCCGGTTTAGGACATCATTTTGTCACAATAAAGGAATGATATAACAGTCTTGGTGACAGCCCTGTAACCATAATGGAGTGCATTCAACTGGAAGCCTGATCATGTAGTTGCACTACAAATAATGGGGATATACCTCTCGTTTATCATTCACGACAAGTGCACCAACGCCAACTCGGTGTGTGGCATTTGCTGGAATAGTATTTGCACTTTCTGCAATCCAATGTACAAGCATCAAATATTTTGGTTCTGCATGATGATACCAAAAACCTTCCTGCATAGAAGTGCCACGGAAACAATGGTTCATACAAAAAAGTTAGTATGTATCGACATAGATTCATTAGTTTGAAATCAATTTTTCATCAATCATCAACCAAACTTCTCAAGAGTGACCATTAACGATACAGTAAACAATGAAGCCACCACCTTAACCAGAGCTTCAACAAGATTGACTAGATGAATAGGCAATTTTATCCACACACCCTTCTTTCCCTGCAAGACAATGTCGACTAAATAACTCAAAATAAACAAAGATAGTGAGAGATTCTAGATTCCAGCACAAGTAGTGAGGATTAAAACATTACAGAAAGTGTTTATCAAATGAATAATTTTAAATGGAGGAAAGCCATGTGCCTGGTTTACAATTGTACCAGCATTCATCAAATGAATAAATACAAATAAGATTATATCAATTTCTAGAAGAAACTTTTATGGAAGACTACTACCAGCTGTTTCCAGTGTGAAATTGAAGCCCTGAGAATGGATAGAAAGGTTGTAGCATCCATAGGCTGATCCATTTCCACAATAATACCACCATGATCATCATCTGTTGATGTAAGTAGTTCAATCTGTTGCACTTGATTTTGAGCAGTCATTGGTACTGGTACTGCAGCAAAGGATGAATTTGTTGAGGTTAAACTGGATGCAATAGAAACAGGGGTTCTCACTCTAGTACTGTCTGAGACCAAAAAAAATAATAATCTGACTCGTCAGAACAAAATTGTGTCTCCTATGTCATAATTCGAAAGAAGTATATAACATATAAAAATTTTGTATTCGCGTGTCTCCTTCCCTCAACCAAATGCTAGGGATGGCATAGTAGTAGTACTTGAAAACTGTTTTCCAGGCAAAGGAAAAGGAAAACAATAAAAAGTAAAAAAATGGACTTTTCAAAACTTGAAAAGGGGATGTGACTGGCCAGTAAATTGATTGATATGTAAGGGGCATGGATTCCGCCGTCCGGTTATGGGGAGACACACACACGCTGACACCCGAAGGAAGGACAAAATTGTACTACAAATTGTGAGAAGAAGAAGATTATTATTTAACCGCGAAAGTAGGGTCAAACTGTGAAAGCAAAAGTGAGAGCTTTTAATAAAGTGCAGAACAGAAGAGATGAAGTGAAGCCAAGAGATGGCCAAAGGAAAAGGAAAAAAGAAAATGATGGAATGCCAAAAACAAAACACTGTCGATTCGACATGACAGCAGAAACAGAAAGCGAACCAAGACATACATTCATCTTGCTGACACCGAGAAACCTAATAACAAAAGGGGACTGACTGGGGATACAAGACACTTAACGAGTGTGCGTGTGTGTATATACACACGCATGTTCAATTAAAAAACCATAAACAAACATTAGGATAAAGAGATTCGGTAAGTGAAACAAAAACAGTTTTAAGGTTGATAGTTAGTTAGAGTACCTGTTGAAGCCTAACTGCTGCTGGCTGCTGCTGTGATTGCAATTGCAAGATAATGGGATTTCCCTTTTCCTTGTGACGGAGATGAGAGGAATGATAGCAGCAGCAGGCAATAGAATGTCGCGTGGCGTGTGAAAGGAATATGAACATTTATTTGTGTT
Source organism: Nissolia schottii (assembly GCA_003254905.1). NCBI lineage: Eukaryota > Viridiplantae > Streptophyta > Magnoliopsida > Fabales > Fabaceae > Nissolia > Nissolia schottii. The sequence goes on along the minus strand of QANU01048949.1, from coordinate 13,918 downwards.
TTTCCTCTTTTGTTCAATTAAACCAATAAAAATACCTAGGCAAATTTATTAGGTAATAATTTAGACCCACCACCTTGGTGGGAGCTCAACAGAATTCAGATCTGACGTTGAAATTTGGATGAATGAGAGTTATATCCTTATGGTTACCGCCAACGGCGAATGACAAATGGCAAAATGCACCACGCAAAGCAAACAGTGGACTGGACGCGTAAGAAGCATGGGCCCTACAGCGGCCTTCTGGTTTGTTGGGCTCATCTCTCTAGTGCTACCAGCTCACTAACTTGAACTTTATTGGACTCTTATACAAAGTTGGAGTACGAGGCTTGATTCTGGTCCAAACCTAAACAAACTTATTTCAAGTTCAAAATAGTCACGCAAAAAGAAATTTTCAAAAACAACTATGCTATATGTACAACCCCTCGCTCATCCACTATATTGTCAACCATCTATTTAATGAGTCGGCTCCACTACCTAACTAACCACTTCACCACAACACCCACTCTCCTACAATAACGCGTGCATGCAAGCCCCATTAAAAATGAAATTGTTCGCGCCTCTCATCTCTATTGCATAAACAAAAAAACACAGGGCTTCACATTCACTTCCCACTTCTTCTGCAATCATACTTGCCATGTTTGTGCATTATGTAGTAGAAGTTTTCCATCATCCATCTTCCCTTTTGGTATGTGTTGGGTTCGCCAAATTTGACGGCGATAAGAATCAGAAGGAGCCTATGGATGAGTGGCGATCAAGAAATAAAGTAAAGTAAAAGAGTAATTGTGTTTTTGAGCAACACGGTCAGTTTAATTTAGTCGTTGATGGATGTGTTGGAAACTCATTCAGTGAATATAAAAGGGAGTTAGTGACAAAGTTGGCCTCGTCATGATGGTAAAGATTGTGACAAAGGAAAGAGTTTTGAGGGTCGACTAAATATTAAAAAAACCCTTAGTAATATGAGATCGTTAGTCAACAAGAATGAAGTCGTCAACATGGTAAGAATCGCAACGAATGAATTAGTAGGGAAGGGATAATTAAGTATTGATTTGAACATGAGACGTCACAACTAAAAAGAGGGATAGTTGAATTAAGATTGCGAAGGGGAATATTGTCTTCAAATACTTACCAACTGGACCAAAACGGTGACACGTTTCAAGAGTTAATGAATTTAAGGGTTGACTTAGGAAAGTATTCAAATAGATATGATTGGAGGGAACAGTTATCGACATTTATACGCGTGAATAGTTATAACTTCTTTTAATCTGATATGGCGCACGGATAGTAATAACTTTCCACCAATCTGATGCGGGGTGCAAATAGTGGTAACCGCCCACTACGTCAATGTGTCACACGACTTGACACAACTGGCCTGGAATTGGAGCACCGCGGCAAGTTAAGAAACCGTCACTAGAGTTTGGGGTGACGGTTAAAGGTGCTACGAAATCTATAAATAGAAGGGATTGGCTATGGAAAAGGGGTGGTACATTTTTTGAAGGATTTATGAAACTCAAAGTTTCTGATGACATCAAGAGTGCAAGGAAATTCGAGTAATAGCCATCGTTCTCTTTCCTTTTAGTTTCTCTTTAGTTTCCTTTTTTATTCTCTTTTCCATTTTCATTGCTTTATTTACATTCCTCTATACTTTATCTCTAGATTTTGTTGCACATTGTGCCATAGTCACTCGTTCCTATTTCTTCCTTTTCTGCATTAAACAAATCACTACCTGGTTCTTTACCAAGAGCACCATAATCGTTTGTCCCATCTTTTCAAACAATCTTTTGGCTTTAGACGACTAATTCCTTTACTTGGAATTTTTCAAGTGAAACAATATGATATATATGTTTGTGCACTATTAATTAATATGTTTTGTTCTAATAGTTAGTGTTATTTGGTTCATATGTTTGTGCATGTCTGTTGTATATGTTGGTGCAAAGATATGAGAAATGTTTGTGCACCACTCATTTTCATGTTTTTTGTCTATTAGTATTTTGTATTAATTTGTTCAAATGTTTATGCACATATGCTATATATGTTTGTGCACTAGTGTGACAAATAGTTATGCAAAAACTAGTGAGAGATTACGTGTAAGGTAACGTATGGAATCAATAACGATTGTATGAAAATACACGGTTGATAATATGGTGACATGAAAATTGGTTGTACACCAATCATTTTTCTTTCAAAATAGAGTTGTTTTAAAAATCAAATTGTTATCAAATATGGAACATAACCCATGAAATATATATATATATATATATATATATATATATATATATCACTAAAATCCAAAATGTGGAAATTAAATTTGTGTCTAATGTCGGCGAGCATGAAATTATAATTTCATAGTTTGGTACTTGCCAACTATTAGTAGGGAGATTCCCTAATATGTTACAGATTCACGCAACAATCATATGAATTCCCCCCACATTTCGGCCAGCTTGTGCTGAGCATCTCAATTTAAGGCCAATCTATTCACGGGTCTCTCAAGTAAATTCTTTAATAACTAAAAGAAACTCCTAACCTATAAATCCCCCAATTCTCCTCCAGACGCTACATCCCTCAAATTAATAATTACGCACATCATTCACACTAGTTTTGGGAGAGAATGGCTTCTTCCAAGTGTGTTGCATCTGCCCTCCTCCTCCTCCTTCTCCACCATGGTGAGCTCTAACAGAATGTGCAAAGCATATTGGATTGAAAATGAAAAACTTGTATTACAAGTTAGAGAGCAAGGCTCTTATATACACATAGATAGTGACTTGAGTTGCAAGTTACTTTGTAACTAACTTAACTACCCTTCTAATTAACACAAGCTACTAACTACAACTAACTCTTAACAAAGTTAGTTAGAGTTTTCTCCCTATTACCCCCC
>QANU01048949.1:352-10367 GCA_003254905.1 Nissolia schottii | reverse complement strand
ATTGCATAATATATATATATATATATATATATATATATATATATATATATATATGCATGCACTGTCATCATATATTATTATCCATTTCATTGTATTTGCATTTGTGACTCTCTCTTTCTTATTCTTCTTGTTGTTTGTGGATGCATGTCATTAATAATCTTGATTATTGTTTCAGCTTGCGTGCTTCTTATTAGTACCTGCCATTGTGGTATTGGACGGAAGACTCTTAATCTTCTTCCTCAGTTTCTTCTCCTCTTTATTCTATTGTTTCATTTGATATTACATGTTACTAATAATTTTAATATATATGCCTGAATATGGCAGCAAATTATGGATACTAGATGCTCGAAATTTTTGGTGAATAGTCTTGAATCATAAATTATGGATATAGCATACACAAACATATTACTACTGCTTCAATGTTAAGCGTACACCAAATTGTATACATCGTACAACCATGGTATATTTACGTTATACACCGCCACAACGACATACACAAATTTTTTTACACACATACGCAAACCTTTTTAACATGTGTGCATACATTTTTTTTAAATACGGAACCAAATAAAACTATATCTACGCCACGTTAAATAATAAACTGTCACATCCTTCATGCTCCTCACTCACTCAAAGTATATAAATTTATTCTCTATCATACACAAACATTCTAAAACAGATGCACAAATTTTTGTGCTTACATACACAAACTTTTCAACAAACAAAAACAAAAAATAAGACAAAAATAAATGCAAAAAAGACGAAAATTTCAATCCTTACATGCACAAATTTTTGAACAAGAAAAAAAATTTAGTGTGCACTTACACAAAATTTTGAATCAATATGTTTAATCTTTTGAATAACTAGAAACAAAAAATATGCAATAAATATCACAAACGAAAACAGAAATAAAAACAAAGATAGAGAAGAAAAAATGAAGGTTGAGTGGGCGAGAAGAGAAGAAATCAAAAAGAATAAGAAAAAAACAAAGAAAAAGAAAAGAGAAAAAATGCACATTAAATGCTGAGGTATAAAAGATGTATGATTTTTCGGAACACAGCATTTTCAAAACTAGTATAAGTTCAGATTTTTTAACACTGTCACAAAATGATTTTTTTAGCTATTTACCAAAAAAAAAAATGGTTAATATTAAAAATAAAAATAAAAAGATTTTTTAGCTAACACTAGCTACCACTCAACAGCTTTCCTTTGTGCGCTATATCTTATATACGCTTTTATTGAGGAGAAGGTACTTTTAATGTAAAATGTAAATTTAGACCATCTGGATTCTGGAAACCCCGTGTTATGGACAACCTAGTACCCTTAAATCACTGAAATCTGAAAATTAATTGGCTCGAGTGATCTATCCAATTTACAAAAGGAAACTATTCAATTTCAACCTTCATAAATAAAATCAGGAGGCAGTAGCTTATACATGCGGATGTACAATCTGGATTTAATCAACTAATTTAAGCGAAGTAATTTAAATTTCATATATATATATATATAAAAATTGAAGCTGTGGAGTGGGTTGTACTTATATGTCAGATTACTGATTAATCTAATTAATAGCACAAGGTCGTAAGCCACTTCGATCAGATCGCTCCAATAATAGATAGGTCCAGAATGAACATAAATATAATAGATAGAGCCAAGGGTCACAAGTCATTATTATTTCACATACGTACATAAATGTATTTTTCAACAGACTGAACAATGATTTAATGACTGCCTATGATAAACCGTACTTGCCGAAGAGTTTTCATTTAATATGCAGAAGCAGCATCACTCATTGGACGGAATATTATTACTATTAAGTTTTTATAGTCCTGTTGTAAGTTTTCACTGTTTCAATTAAATTAGTTCTTTGTTTCAAAGGGAGGTGCGGGATGAGGGAAATTGTGGCTTTGCTTTTGTGGTGTCCAATGTCAACAAATGTGGCTTGCTTTTGCCACACTATTCAAATGCTGGAAATGAATTTGATATAGTTCATGTGAAAGAATTTTCGTAGCTGACTATGCTATTTGTTCATACATTGGGAAATGGGTAATGAAGATTTTCAAATCTAAACACGAGAAACATCACAAATTCTTCTGGATTTATAATATTCAAGAGGATGTCCCAACATGGGAATTTACCTTAATAGATCATGTTAATACTAACAAGAAAAGGAAAATGTAATTTCTACAATTTATAAATTGGCACAAAAAAATCTTTAAAATAACTACACTTGTAAAAGTGTGAGGTCTATCGTGAGTTTCGTGGATCACACAATTTTGTGAATATAACCATCATAAAGTTATCCATTTTAGTTAGTCATTGTTGAGCACTTCTAATTACAAAGCATCAGTGATATTTGTTGCAAGATTATTACTGTAATTTTTGGTTGGTTACATGGTGTACAAAATAACAGCATCAGTCCAAGAAGGATTTCAATAGAGGAAGGAGTTACTTCAAAAGCTAGATAAGATTACATTATCTTATTTCCATTGAAAATCCCTTACATGTCCGACAAGGGAAGAACTAATTAAGTCAATCCCCCACTGTATTATTTGCAAATTCCATCATACAAACACTATTCATTTATTCACTAGAAAATAATTACCAGCTGTATATATAGTTGCAGAGCCTTGTGATGGAGCATATTCTCCTCCTCCTTCTCCTGATCTGCGACTGAAAAATATTGCAATGTAAAGAGAATAAATGATAATGAGAAAAGGGACACTGCAGAGCAACAGAAAGAATGCAAACAGAGGATCCAAGACCATATAGAAAGGAAGCATCACAACCAGTGATACTACAAGTAAAAGTATCAGCACAGATGCAACATTTCTGTTGTTGACGCAATTGCAAATACCCATTTTCTCCTACAAAGTGTGGTTTTCACCGTTATGGGCTTCTGGCTCCTGTGACACCATCCAATTTGTGTGGCTCAATTTATCTAGACACAGGTTTCATGGGCGAAATCAAAAGTGTATTGAAATTTGAGTCTTATAAGAGAATGCATGGTGAAATTTTAAGACATTTATTTTTCTCTTCGGATTTCCTAAATTTATATTTATAAAAATTTCTTTTAAATAAATACATTTAATATGTAATTAATTTATTATGTCATTCAAAATTCTTTTTCATACTGTCATAATCTCAACCATTTATTAATTAGAAGAGACTATACAATCTAGTTTTCTAAGAAATTACATGATGTTTCTTAATTTTTAAATTTTTTTTTTGAAAATGACTACATAACCTGTAATTATTTAGGATCTAAAATCCAAGAATTAATTTTTTTCTTAAAAGCATTAAATTCACATGGCTTCATTTTTTTTATTAATTAGGAATATTAAAATAACTTTATAAATTTAATATATTATATTTTAAATTAACCAAATTTCTTAACAATTATTAGAATGTTTTTTAAGAAATGCATCTTTTTATTTAATATTAGTTTTCTTAATAAATATTATGAAAACTATTAATGCTATCCTATTTATACGTTATGCATATAGTGAAAAAAATTTAGAAGAAATAAATTGAACTTTAGATATTTTATGATAGGTATTTCAAGACATGTCACATGTCAATAAGAAAATACCATTTAATTATTAAAATGTATTAGTCATTTTTTTTTACCTAAGGTAGAAGGGAGGGCATTTTATCGTCTCCGAGAATTGAACATGACTATTTGCGTTTGAAAAATACTTTAGATATTTAATTTATCAATCTACAAATTAACTATCATTTATTTTTATGAATGACGTTTAACATTTATTAAAAAAAAATAAGAATAAAAATGTCAAATGTCATTCATAATAGTAAATAGATTTATTGATTTATTAGATTTTTCAAACATTGCTCTTTATATTTAACATAATTCAAAATTAACTATTAAACTATAAGATCAACTGCATTAAAATGTATTACTTAAAGATGAAAAATATATATAAACATGCATGCTTTGAATTCCATCCAAAAGAAATACAAGGTTAAAGGGAGAAATTCCTCTCACGGAAAAATTGGACAACCGCACGTCTCCATCCTTAATCTTCACCCATTTTAACATTTTAAAATAAACTTGTCATACACACATCTCCATCCTTAATCTTTATCCATTTGAACATTTTAAAATTAACTTAATTAATGATAAAAATATACGCATGGCAAATTTACATACTTACTTTTAACTAGGGGTGTCAAAACGGGCGGGTCCGGCCCGTTTAGGCCCGCCCGTTAAGGCCCGTAGGCTTAAACGGGTCGGGCCAAAAATATGCATATTTTTCAGGCTCGGCTCGTTTATGGTCAGTCCGCGGGCCTAAACGGGCCGCCAGCCAGCCCGTTTATTTTTTTAAAAAAATTTAAAAATTCAAAAAAATTCAAAAAAATTATTTAAAAATTTTATAAAAAATTCACGGGTAAACGGGCTAGCCCGCAGGCCAAACAGTTCGGGCCTAAACGGGCTGGGCTTAAACGGGCCGGTCTAATTTTTTTTCAAATTTTCACGGACTGATTTTTTACATGTAAAGCCCGTCCATTTAACAGGGTAAACGGGTCGGACCCCTTTTGACAGCCCTACTTTTAACATTCATATGAGAGTATCCATCTTCAATACCAAGCTTCACAAAACGAACTGAACCAAATAACCTTAATTGCATATAGTTGTTATTTGTTCTAAACTTTTTGCACTCGTTTATTTTATTTTTTTTATTTCGCACGAGATGTCCATCGTCTATAACACTCTTAAAGGCTAGAGATTACTAAAATAAGTATGCCTCTTTTAACAAAGTTTTAGTTATATGCATTGTCACGAATCAAATTTCTAATTAAATACTTAAGAACTCCTTTTTTTTATTTATTGAAAACGAATCATTTCATGTGCATTTCTCACATGACCTTGTCATACATAACATTTTACCATCAATTAAAAAAGTGAGATTCATACATAGTACAAAAAATAAAATAAAAATAAAATATTACATATAACAAAATCATATAAAAAATTCACACAACATCCCTCTGTTCCCTTCTTTATTACACACTGGCAATAAATATTGTGTTGTCTAACTTTTGCTAGTGTGTTATATAGTTTGGTCTCATACCTTTATCTTAGACAAAAAATTGGGCAAATAAAAGAGAATAAAATGTATTTCTCTATTTTTATAAATTATTAAGAATTATTTCTCCCCCAAAAGAGAATTATTTCTTAGAAGATGGAATGATTTATATCTGACACACAATAAAACGTTGTTAATTTTAGTGCACAATCAAATAATAATTTATAAAACTAAATTAACTCCCCAAAAAAAATAATAAATGGGACTAACCTAGGTCGTCTCTCAAGCAAGCAATTAGAATCAATTAAGATTATAATTACAATACAAAAAAGGGGTTTGAATGGATTGAATTTAAATAAAAGGAAGTTAAAACAGAAATAAACCAGCAATGATAAAAAATAATATCTTGCATGCGACGTTTCTAGATCAAGGATTGATTGCCATTGGTTTCTAATTAATTATTCATAGGAGGGGATGCTGTTTATTAGTTGAAATCTCTAACTAATACTCAATTCGCTTAACAGACTACGATCGTCAATCCTCTACGCATTTATTAATATAGGAATTAAAATTAAGATCTCAACATTTAAAGCCCATATCAATTATGTCTCAATTGCACAACTTAATTAAATGTAATTAGTTCCCCAAAAAGTTCCCAAATCCTAAATCAATAAATCCTATAATCGTTAAGATCCATCAACCTATAATTAACCCTAACCAATAACATGTGATCGCTATATTACTAATTAGGGGCGGAACAAATCATGAATAAACATTAAGCACAAGACCTCGAATTAAACTTAATGTAGAGTTACCACATGCAAGATATTAAGAAACTATTCCTCCATGAGTAGAGGATAAAGGCTTATAATAAATAAAGAGAATAAGGGAGTAGAAAATAGCGGAAAATTAAAATAACAAAATCTAAATAAAATAAAGAAATAACTTCGCAAATATTGAGAGTTTGAGTTGTCAATGCGAGCGCTCTAACAATCCTTGAAGAACAAATACCTAAGCACTACTAACATAAACCTAAAGTGCATAAAATAAAAGGAAAAAGTGCAGAAAATAAAATTAGAGGCTGAGTATGAAGTTGTGTCCAGTTGTTAAGAAATTATGTCTTATTTATAGAGGATTGACACAAAATTGGTGTAAATCCCGCACTTTCAACACAACAGTTAGTAAGATCACGATAACTTTGGCTACAGATATCGGATTGAGGCGATTCAAATCTCCAATTAAAGCTAAGAGATAGATCTACAACTTTGTAGTTGAGGTCAAATCGAGATTCAATCTCCATCCTGACGCAAAATCCGTGGCAAAGTCAGCACTACAAATCCTCAACAAATCTTTAATCACCAAATCTTTTTGAATTTGAATTCAATATTATATTTATTGGTCCAAATCTTCTCTTCAAATCTGTTCATCAAAATTTATATCTTATCTAATCTCCTTCAAATCTTCAATGATCCTCTTGACAATTTGTTTTCTGCAATTAAAATAGAAAACTAAAAAAGAATAAAAGAAATTTACATATTAAATTCTAAGATAAAAATAGTTCTTTAAATTGTATTTTTCTAAATTTCTCATAAAAAAAGATAATGTGCAAAATATATTAATTAAACATTAAAACAGTACATTTTTAATATACAGTGTTCAATTATAAAATAATAAAATAGAATACAAACTTCACGTATTAATATCTCAGGTAAACAATACTGAATTTGGAGAAGTAGAAGAAATTAGTGGTGGTTGGCGCCAATGTGATATTTTGATGGATGGACATGACAAGATGATTTGCAAGTTTGGTCGAAGAACAGCACTCAGCAAAATGTGTGTATGATGATGACGTCTGGTGTGACAAGATGATGAAACCTACAGGTGTCGGTGGTTGGCATTGTCCCCACTCCCCCAGAAGGAGGGCTTTAACTGATGTCCGACTGTCTGTAACCGGCTATTGCCGGGAACCTCGTTTGCATCGCCCCTAGCGACACGTTGTCTGCAAAAGAAGAGCACTATAAATGTGGACACTTGCCAACTACTCCAATGCCAAACCAACACTACTCTCCCTCTCCCTAGCCACCCACCCACTTCACACTCAGCGCGAGCAATGGAATCAACTGGAGGCTTTCATGGCTACCGCAAGCTCCCCACCTCTAATTCCTCTGGTAATTAATTTAACCGTAGCCATATACTCTATATCATCTCTTAATAATATTCCACAAAAAGTTACAATTAATACTAGACTTGTTTTCTCTTTAAATTTTGGTGATGCTATATCTCTATATCTTCTTTTCATGATATATTTCACCTCAATTTTAATTTTGTGGCAAATTTTTAACATTTTAGGTCTCATCTTTGGTTTTGATTTCTCGCATGCAGGATTAATATATGCGCACAAAAACACTTTTTGAGTTATATAGATATCTGTGTGCGGGTACCACATGCATGCAAGTTGTTTATCGCCTCATGACTTTCTCACATCTTCACATCTTTCATTTTACAGCCAATTTTAATTAATTGTGCGATCTCTTCAATCCATCTTGTGTCCTCCTGTTGAGTCGAGGCTCTTTTTATCCCGCTGGATTTCTGTATCTGTATCCCACCCGCTCTCTTTCCCATTGCTAGCTGCCTCGCTTCCATATTCTACCATTGCACGCTACCTCAGTGGCTGCTTTAAGCAAAGCAAGGTAACGGAGGGTGGTGATGACGGCATTATTATTAATGGCCTTGTGGCTGTACCTGTATGTTCTAGAAGGGAACAAGTGGCAAGCATGCATAGACGCATGCAGGCAGTTAGTTACAAGTGGCCTCCATGCATTCTTCCAACATCTTTTCTTCTCTCTGTCTCCTACTGCCTTGTTAACCTTTTCCGCCTTTTCATCCGCTTGTCTTCTTCCCCCACACACTTCCCACCCGAGACTGGACCGATCATGGGTAACGAGGACAAAATCAACAACCCAGTTGAGCTCATTCCTCTTTAATTGGCCACACTACTCATGAGTTAATGTGGGTTTATTTCCTTCAAAAATTGAAACGAATTAAGCAACCACTTTAATTTGTGTGTGTTTCTGCACTCCATCAACAACAATCTGATCATAAAGCAAGTAGAAATTCTCGTGTAAGTGATGTTTCCTAGGTAATATATATAGTATTAGGGGTCTGGGCTAACTTGGTTGGTTCCGTAACATGCACACAAGTACAACCAATTTCTTTGAAATGCGTTCCATGACTGCTGTTGATACGGATGCATGAAAAACAATGGAAACCGTTTTTTTATCCACTGGCTTGTTGCCTTTACTCTCGCATGACTTCAGTGCTTTTTGTCCTCTTCTCCCTGATTCTTTTCACCTCGGTAAAAGCTACTCACGAGCTATGCATGCATTGGCTGGAGTTTGGGCCTCTTTGGGCCCTTGTGCGGCCCATCATTGCTTTATCTGCATGCCTGCGCTAATTAATTAATTAATTTGACAGCTTCAGCTAACTAATTAAAAATGATTAAACAAAAAATTAATGACAGGGTTGAAGCTATCAGTGACGTCGTCGGAGGCGAACGCAGCATCGGACGAGAACGAATGCACGGTGAGGGAGCAAGACCGTTTCATGCCGATTGCGAACGTGATCAGGATAATGCGGAAGATCCTGCCGCCGCACGCGAAGATCTCCGACGACGCAAAGGAGACCATCCAGGAGTGCGTGTCAGAGTACATCAGCTTCATAACCGGGGAGGCCAACGAGCGGTGCCAGAGGGAGCAGCGCAAGACCATAACCGCCGAGGACGTGCTGTGGGCCATGAGCAAGCTCGGCTTCGACGACTACATCGAGCCGCTCACCATGTACCTTCACCGCTACCGCGAGCTCGAGGGCGACCGCACCTCCATGAGGGGGGAGCCGCTCGGGAAGAGGACCGTCGAGTATGGTGCTCTCGGCGTAGCTACTGCCTTTGTGCCGCCGTTTCATCACATCGGGCATCATCCTAACGGTTATTATGGTGCAGCCATGGGGACTTACATGAGGGATGCACCCAATGCGGGCTCCTCTCAGGCTTCGCTTGCAAATGCTGATCATCCCAATAATGGTCAATATAAATGATACTATGGATGGATGAATTAAGAGAAGAGGAGGACTTAGCTTGATTATTTGCTTTAACTCTAGAGTAATTGTGTTTAGTCTGTGTTGAGGAGGATGGGTCTCAAACCCCGGGGGGGGGGAGGGGGGGAGGTGTTAGAATCCTAATCCTAACTTATGTAATGGAATAATTTAACTTTGCTTTGGTTTAACTTGAATCTGGACTCTGATTCATGTTATGTGGCCAGTCGTTGAGTTATAAATATGGTGAGTAGGATTTTTTAAATATACACGTAAAAAGGATCTTAGGCCACAATATTAATTAGAGATATTCAAATAAATGAAAAGCTCCCAGCGAGGATCGAACTCGCGACCTTCCGCTTACGAAGCGAACGCACTACCACTATGCTATGGAAGCAGGGCCGCCAAGTTGCAAAATTTAAACATCAAATTAATGTAAGTCTCTTGGCAAGTGAGTGAAAATTTATGTAAGCAAAGATAGAAATAATTGAAACGATTCTTTATAGTTTTTTTTTCCTTATCAGTTTCAGTTTCAGTTTCAAACAATTAATTCTATATGTGTACTATTCACCAATGAAATCCATGCCGTGCATTGCCTGTGGATAACATGGGTTGTATCCTCGCAAAGTCTGAAAACTCATTGCTCATTCTGCTCTCAATTGAATGCATATAGTATAGTACTAGTACTGTAGAACTATCCAGTCAGTTGACTTAGGGAATGAAACCCTTGAAATTCGTTGCACTATTCTTTTGTTGGTAAACTCATTAAATATGGGAATTGAAGGCAAGCTGCTTGTATAATGATCGAGAGTGTAGCATCAACACATGTAATTGGTGAACCTCCATACTTACTTTGAAAGCCTTTTTTTTTTTTTTTT
>QANU01048905.1:0-14477 GCA_003254905.1 Nissolia schottii | reverse complement strand
AAAAACATAACAGATAAGTGCCAATTTGAATGATAAAATTTGTGTAAATTGGGCACTTATCAATAGGATGTCTAGATGCATGAACACTTAGAGATCTCCTGGACGGCCGGAAGCATAATTGAGTAACCAGATCCCCACTACTCCATAGTTATCCACTAAGAACCACCGTTCTCACCCCCACTCACTTATGACTTCAGGTGAGCTAGATGACTACCCCGCCGAAGAAGCGGCGGATCCTCCGCAGCAGGTTTAGGACCATAGACCCTGACTGAGACAGGGGAGGAGCGGAGCTGTGGTCAGTACTTGTGGTGAACCGTCCCACACCCCTCAGAGTTGTACCACTGGCCTCCTTAGAGCTAGAGACTCCCACCAACGGCGAGCCCGCTCCTTACGAGAAGGACGTGGAGGTTGATCCAGTTTTCGTGAGACTGCGACCGCCCAAGGCCTACCGGCGAGGCGCACGGATGAGGACGTCCAGAGACTACCGCCGCCAGTTTGCACCTCGCACTCCCTACCATGAGGCAGGCCCGTCCCCCGACCTCCGAGACCTGCCAGATGTACCTGTGCCCTCATCACATGAGGAGGATTATCCCTTGGAGGTCATGGAGGAGGAGGACGAGGCAGAGGAACTAGAGCTGGAGGATGAGGAGGAGGATCCAGAAGAGGAGCCGGAGCAGGAGGACGAGGCAGAGGAGCCGGAGCAGGAGGACGAGGAGGAAGATCCAGAGGAGGAGCCCAGCAAGGATGAGCCAGAGATCTGACTGTTCCCAGACCCTGTCATCAATGACGACACCTTTTTGCCAGTAGCCCTAGCTATATGTGTACTTTGACATATGTCATTTTGTAGCCCTGACAATATGTATGGACTTAGGATATGTATAGTCCCTTTTGATGTACTAGTACAGTATCTGATGCATATAAGACTCTATGATATGTATATGTGACTTTCTGACATGTATGGCTTTAACTGTTGGACCCACTTGGTACTGTTTACTTTACTGTTCATGTATGTACCCGTACGACAGACGACGCTCGCATTTATCCGTTATACGACTATATGGGACTTATGATAGCTCACACGCATGGCTCTAGTCTGACGCATAACAATAACTTATGTTTAAAAAGAAAAAAAATGGGTCCTTACTTTCAGTTAACTTAATTATTTTCGTAAATAAAGTAGGGACTATCAGTATTCCCACACAGCAGATAACAACCTAGCAGACGCAGATTATGACTTAAGCATAAGCTGCTAACCTAGGGTGTTACAGTTGGTATCAGAGCAGTTTCGTCCAAGTGAGCCTGAGGACTGAGCTGCGCTATGCTTCCGAGCATGATAACGGTGTAGGCTATTTCTAGGATCAATGTACTGTTTGTGTGTGCACTAGCTTTTCTTGAGACTGATCACCTCGGGTTTTTGCAGGTGCCCTACAGACAGTCATGCCTCCTAGGAGAGATCATACACAGTGTACCCCAGATAATGGGGATTTCGCAGATGTTATACGCGAGATGGCTCGCGCCACGGCCCAGATGGCCGCTGCTATGGCAGCCAGGAACGTATTGCCAACCCCGAGAGAGATTGATACTCAGAAGTATGCGGAGTTTATGAAAGCTCGTCCGCCTACTTGTGAAGGGCAGATTGATCCAGAGACTGTGTACAACTAGATCGAGGGAATGGAACAGATCTTCGAAGACTTGGACTACACGGACGAGCAGAAGATGAAATTCGCGGCGAGGATGTTTCGAGGAGTGGTTCAAGACTGGTGGAGAACTACTAGGCCTTTGTTGGAGCAGCGAGAAGAAGTGATTACTTGGTCTGCGTTTACCACAGCGGTAGTGGACAAGCATTTTCCACGCGGGATGCAGAACCGCAAAGAGGTGGAGTTTATGGAGCTGAAACAGGAAGATAGGACTGTGTCAGCATACACTGCTGAGTTTGACAAGCTTTGCAGGTATTCCAGCACCTACCGGCTGAATCTGGATGAAGGCTGGAAGTGTGCCAAGTACAAGCAAGGGCTGAAGGACGCACTACAGGTGGCAGTGAACCACCTTGATATCTGGGATTATGCTGTTCTGGTAGACAAGTGCCTGATACTGGAGGATTCTCAGAGGAACCTAGCCACAGAGAACCGTGAGAGGAACAAGAGGAAGCTGGCAGAAGCTCAGAGTTCCAGACAATACCCTAGGAAGCGAGGGCCTTTCCCTACCCCGATGGCTAACTGGGGAAGAAGACAGACTCAGCAGCCGCAGACTTCAGGAGCAAAAGGGCAGCCTAGTCAGCCACGACAAGGAACCCCAAAAGCTGCATTGCCCTCACCGAGACCGCAACTGCAAGCAGGAGGACCCAGGTCTCCCTGTCTGAAGTGTGGCAGGCAACATGGAGGAGTCTGCCTTGCGGGGCAGAATGTGTGCTTCTGATGCGGCAAGACCGGACACATAGCGAAGATGTGCCCTACTGTACCACCTACACCGCAGCAAGCTGGCCGAGTGTTTACTCTTTCTGCCGAGGAGGTTCAGGATGCTGACGACCTGATTCAGGGTAAGTGTGTTATACAAGGTGAATCATTAGTTGTACTGTATGACTCTGGAGCTTCGCATTCATTTATTTCACATGCTAGAGTCGAGGGTCTAGGTATAACCCCTACTTTACTGCCATATACTCTGATAGTATCTACCCCTACAGCACCTCCAGTGGAGACTTGTTTAGTGTGTCTTAAGGTTCCCTTCCAGTTGCAGGGTAGAGCATTTACTGCAGATCTGATATGTCTTCCTCTGGTGGGGTTAGATATAATACTGGGTATGGACTGGCTACGCGCTAATCGTGTTGTACTGGACTGTACTGCAAAGGCAGTCAGTGTTCCCCCAGTGGAATCAGAGGTAACTATTCAGGGAGTGACGGCAATGTCTCTGTATTGCTGTCCACTCGATGGCAAGGGATGTGTTCTGTTAGCCTCGTCAGATGCAAAGGTCCAGTTGCAGGTAAATCAGATTCAAGTGGTTTGTGAGTACCTGGATGTGTTTCCTGACGACATTCCAGAGTTTTCGCCCGAGCGAGAGGTAGAATTTTTGATCGACCTTGTCCCAGGAGCGGGACTAGTGTCTATAGCGCCGTATAATATGTCGCCAGTGGAGGTGCAAGAGTTGAAGCGGCAACTAGAGGACCTGTTAGGGAAACAGTTTATCTGCCCGAGCGCGTCACCTTGGGGAGCCCCAGTGGTGTTTGTAAAGAAAGAGGATGGGTTTATGCGGATGTGTGTGGATTACCGGCAACTGAACAAGGTGACCGTCAAGAATAAGTACCCGCTACCCAGGATTGATGACCTGATAGATCAATTGAGGGGAGCAAAGGTGTTCTCCCGGATAGATTTGAGGTCCGGTTATCACCAGATTTGTGTGAAGGGCGAGGATATTCCGAAGACGGCGTTTCGCTCACGCTATGGCCACTATGAGTTGACGGTGATGGCTTTTGGGTTGACCAATGCCCGGCCATATTCATGGACTACATGCATCGCATCTTCCATGAGTACTTGGACCAATGTGTTATTGTGTTCATCGATGACATCCTGGTGTACTCGAAGAGTGAGGCGGAACATGAAGGGCATCTGAGGACCGTGCTAGAGGTCTTGAGGAAAAAGAAGCTGTATGCAAAGTTGTCCAAATGTGAATTCTGGGCAAGAGAAGTACAGTTCCTAGGCCACGTTGTATCAGAACAGGGAGTGGCAGTAGACCCAGGGAAAGTGGAAGCGGTTCAGCAATGGGGGACGCCCACTACTATCACTGAGGTACGGAGTTTTCTAGGCTTTGCGGGGTATTACAGGAGGTTCATTGAGGGATTCTCGCAGATCGCACTACCGTTGACCAAGCTGACTAGGAAGAACGCACCATTTGTGTGGACACCGGAGTGTGAGCAGAGTTTTTGTACCCTGAAGGAGAAGTTGACGAATTTAGTAGCTGACGCCTTGAGTAGGAAGTTGTTACATGCGGCCTAGCTGATGGTAAAGGAGCAAGACCTGATTGAGAGCTTCCGAGATCTCAACTTGGGTTTCAGCAGACGGCCGACGGGTATTCGTTGCTGGCAGATTCAGGTCACCAGTGAGTTCCGGATTAGGATCATGGAAGCCCAGCGACATTGCTCTGATGATGCTTGGCTGAACTTAGTGGAATCTGTGCGAGCCGGGAAGATAAAAGAGGCAGCCTTCGGGCCAGATGGTCTTCTACGGTTTGACTAGCATCTGTGCGTACCGAATGAAGGGGAGTTACGTGCGGATATTCTACGAGAGGCCCATAGAAGTCACTTCACGATTCATCCGGGAATGACCAAGATGTACCAGGACTTGAAGAAGATGTTTTGGTGGCCCGGTATGAAAAGGGACATAGCATACTAGGTAGAGAAGTGCTTGGTGTATCAGAAGGTGAAGATCGAACATCAGAAGCCGCATGGACTACTGACTCCACTAGAGATACCTGAGTGGAAGTGGGAGGGCATAGCAATGGACTTCGTCTCTGGATTGCCCCGGACGATTAGGGGAGTAGATGCTATCTGGGTCATTGTGGACCGCCTGACCAGGTCCACACATTTCATTCTGGTGCGAATGAACTATCCCTTGGAGAAGCTGGTGAGGATTTACGTCAAGGAGATAGTGAGGCTAGATGGGATCCCATCATCGATTATCTTCGGCAGAGACCCCCGATTAACTTCACGGTTTTGGACGGCGTTTCAAAAGCCTACGGGACGAAGCTATGCCTTAGCACTGCTTATCACCCACAAACTGACGGACAGTCGGAGAGGACGATCTAAGTTCTGGAAGATATGTTGCGAGCTTGTGTGTTGGACTTACCCGGCTATTGGGACGAGATGTTGCCCTTGGTCAAATTTTCTTACAACAATAGTTATCAAGCGAGTATTAGTATGGCTCATTTTGAAGCACTGTATGGTCGAAAATGTCAATCTCCACTGTCCTGGCACAAAGGAGCCAAGTTCTGGAATTGTACTGCTGATGAGATCCGGGAGGCCGAAGAATAGGTCAGGACAATTCGAGCGAGAATCCAGGCGGCACAGGACCGTCAGAAGAGCTACGCAAACGTTAGGAGGAAGCCCTTGGAATTTCAAGAGGGGGAACATGTGTTTTTGAAGATCACACCAGCTACGGGACTTGGAAGATCCCTCAAGGTCAAGAAGCTGAGTCCTAGATTCATAGGGCCGTTTCAGATTCTGGAGCACATTGGACCCGTTGCTTACCGAGTAGCTCTTCCACCGCATTTGGCTTATGTCCATAACGTGTTCCATGTCTCCCAGTTGAGAAAGTACCACGCGTCGCCCGATCACATCTTGGAGACGGATCAAGTGCAACCGAGGGAAAATCTCTCTCTACCGATGACGTCTCGACGGATTGTGGGAAAATGGAGCTTGTGAGGACCAAAGGTGGGAGTTGGAAGTAGATATGAGATGAGTCTATCCTGAGCTGTTCGAAGGTACGCCCGAGCCTCCACTTAAATTTCGTGGGCGAAATTTTTCTAAGGGGGTGGAATGTAACATCCCGATTTTTCCCTAGATAAATAATCGTAAACATAAATATCAAATTAATTTTCTAATCATGATTAGAGAGTAAAGATGGGAAATTATTAGGTAGAATATCCCTAGGAAATAAAACGTGTTGCGGTAGGAGGTTCGGCAGACAACCGAACAGCCGCTGTTCGCCGATGAAATTTTCTGACGCGCAAAAGGTGTCCGTGAAAATACTCCCCCAGAGAAAAATTCACAAACACCTTTAAATATTAATACCCTTAGGTAGAGGGGAATTAGAGGATCGCGACGGTATAAAAGAAATATTTTTCGAACGACCGTGCGCGACGCACGGATATTGCGAGCGATAAAACACGAGCGAACCAGAATCGGGAGGGAAGTGAAATTTCAGTAGCTGAAAGAGAGGGGCTGCACAGTTAGGAGATGGGATTTTTATCCAAAATAATCCCTTAAATTGTGCTTCAAACCTAACCATCACCTTACCTTTCTTACACATCAAACCAAACCCATCACTTAGCCATACCTACACCCATACCTTCTACTATTCATCAAATTTTATTAAAACCCAAAATTCAATTAATTTCCCCTCACCATTAGCCACCAAAACCGTGGCTTCACTCCCCAAATTCTAAGAAAAGTTTCATTTCCCACATCCTTCATAAACATACACTAAGCCAAGCCTCAAGAACACCACCTAGTCTTCAAGAAATCAAGCACTCTTGCCATCCCCTTCCACCTCCCAAAAATCGAAACATAGCCTCAAAGTCTCCTCATCTTGGTTTTCATTTTCTTCCATCCACAATCAAGAGGAAAAACTTGTGGTGAACCATCCCACACCCTTCCGAGTTGCACCACCAGCCTCCCCAGAGCCAGAGACTCCCACTGACGGCGAGCCCGCTCCTTACGAGAAGGACGTGGAGGTTGATCCAATTTTTGTGAGACTGCGACCTCCCAAGGCCTACCGGCGAGGCGCACGGATGAGGATGTGGAGAGACTACCGCCGCCAGTTTGCACCTCGCACTCCCTACCGCGAGGCAGGCCCGTCCCCCGGCCCCCGAGACCCGCCAGATGTACCTGTGCCCTCATCACCCGAGGAGGATTATCCCCTGGAGGTCGTGGAGGAGGAGGACGAGGTAGAGGAGCCGGAGCAGGAGGATGAGGAGGAGGATCCAGAGGAGGAGCCGGAGCAGGAGGACGAGGAGGAAGATCCAGAGGAGGAGCCCAGCGAGGATGAGCCAGAGATCTAACCAGCCCTGTTCCCAGACCCTGTCATCAGTGACGACACCTTTTTGCCAGTAGCCCTAGCTATATGTGTACTTTAACGTATGTCATTTTGTAGCCCTGACAATATGTACGAACTTAGGATATGTATAGCCCATTTTGATGTACTAGTACAGTATCTGATGCATATAAGACTCTATGATATGTATATGTGACTTTCTGACATGTATGGCTTTAACTATTGGACCCACTTGGTACTGTTTACTTTACTATTCATGTATGTACGCGTACGACAGACGACGCTCGCATTTATCTGTTATACGACTATATAGGACTTATGATAGTTCACACGCATGGCTCTAGTCTGACACATAACAATAACTTATGTTTAAAAAGAAAAAAAAATGGGTCTTTACTTTCAGTTAACTTAATTATTTTCCTAAATAAAGTAGGGACTATCAGTATTCCCACACAACAGATAACAACCTAGCAGACGCAGATTATGACTTAAGCATAAGCTGCTAACCTATGGTGTTACATCCTAGTCCCATCCTTGAGGCATCGCAGTACACCTCACACGGTGTGTGTGGGTCGGCAGAATCAATACAGGAGCATTGGTTAACTTCTCCTTGAGCTTACAAAAGCTCTCTTCGCACTCTGGTGACCACTCGTACTTAACTTCCTTGCGGGTGAGCTTGGTAAGGGGTAGCGCCATCTGAGAAAACCCCTTGATGAACCTTCGGTAATAGCCCGCAAAGCCCAGAAAGCTCCTGATCTCTGTGACTGTGGTAGGTAATGAAACACCCTAGCTAACTGTTTACGCGTACGCAGTAAACAAAGCTCACTAGGTTATTTTCTATCTGATCGGAATACCTTAGTCCATTGTTATCTTTCGAAAATAGTTGTTTAAGAAAATAAGGACCAATTTTAAACTTTTCATTTTATATTGCATAATCACTAAAATAGAGCCATGCGTCAGAATAAACAATATAACAAAGCGTATAACTGTAAGATAGTAAAACATCCAATACATATCCAGGTGGTCCTTCAGACAAAGTCACACAACTGTAGATACAGTAAGTAAGATATACATCACATGTACATAAACTTGAGTACTGAATACATAAGTCAGAATACATCACATCAAAATACAAGGACTACCGGAATACTACTCAGTATGCCCTTGGCAAAAATGTAAACATCTAGCTATCTCTTAGCCGTTCATGGCTCACCTGGCGGCTCGTCTGCATCCTCAAAATAAGATTCATCTTCTGTATCTGAAGTCATAAAACAGTGGGGATGAGAACGGTAGGTTCTCAGCAGAAATAACTTTAGTTCCTGAGTCTCGTATCAGATTAGGTCAGACTTCAGGCTGCTCAGAGATCTCTAAGTGAACATACATACTAAATATCCTACCATTTATTAGCTGGCCTATCTGAACGGCTTTATCTACATTACTATGTGATATGGGAACTACTCTTGCTTACTACGTTCTTGATAAGTGCCCAATTTACACAAAATTGACATATCAAAATGGCACTTATCTATTATGTTTTTAAACGAATTATCTAATGAATTCCCTTTATTTTGTAGGATATTAATATATTTTGAAGAATGGATGCAAGCATAATTTATAAAGAATAATCCCATGAAGAATGGAGAAAAGGGCAGAATTGGAAAAGAGCTTAAAGAGGAAATTCAAGCAGGACCGCTCAGCGGTAAAGCAGGCTCGCTCAGCGCACTAGAGACAAACCATCGCTGAGCGATACACCCTTGGCCGCTCAGCGGATGGGCGTCGGCAGCCACTTGCAGCGGTCCATTTAATGCTCCAGGCTGGCGCCAGGTTGGATGGCGGCGCCGCCCTGCAAAAGCTGCCGGAACATTTATTACTCCGCGTAAAAGGATAACCCGCTCAGCGATTAAGCGCCGCCGCTCAGCGAAAAGGATATTATCGCTCAGCGGTTGTACCAAAACCGCTGAGCGATGGACCCAAAATCTGCCTATAAATAGAGGAGGCCGTGCCCATTCGAAACCATCTCTTCTTCCCCCTAAAAACACCATTCTTTACACATTTTGTTGTATTTTAAGAGCCTAGTTTAGTTTAGGTTAGGTTAGGAACAAAGACGAGGCTTGTGAAGGAGCCGGAGATCGAGGAAGCTAGGCGAAGCCATGGCCATGATAGCGTGAGCACGTGTCATGGTAAGTGCCTAAACCTTGCCTCCAAGATTCTCTTGTAAGATGGGTTCCTAACCCTCTTTTTGTTGGGATTTTGATCACTATTGTAGTTTGCTTGTATCCATGTAACTATTATATATGAATCTATCCTTTTTCTATGATTTTCTTGAATGGTTTTATTCTTAATGCTAGTTTTGTTTAATGTCTTGATTCTTGATTTGGGATTTAATTACATGAACGGAAGTTATGCTAATTGAATCATAACCAAGTTAAGATCAATATCATTATGCCTAAACTAGACCTTAGACTTGAACGTTGTGAACGAAAGTTACAATCATTAGAGTCTGACCTAAATCATTTCATCTAACCTTGTTGCCATAACTGGAATAAAGGTTAGTCGTTTTAACATCTGGATTAATGCTGGCGTACTTTGTTAAGCTAGTGTGCAAAAGTGACAGTTTAACAAAGGAAACCTATGATCTTGTCATGCGCGAAAGTGATGACAATTTAAGAACTGGTGGCGGGCAATCAACTGATAGTTCTATGTAATAAGTAACTGGATGCATGAAACTATAATGTGATTGAAATTCCCAACAAGCTCCAGAACTACCTCTGATTTGTTTCCTATTTTATTTTCCTGTCTTTTATTTAGTCTATTTAAATATAAATCAAATTATCAAATCCTTCACTTTATTGTTTAATTGAATGAACTCAAGAATGGTATTTTACAACTCCCTGTGGGATCGACCATACCCTATACTGCAATTGGATTCCTTTTGGAATCTGAAAGCCGTAAAGTAGGTATGTATATATAAATTTAATTTGAACAACAAAAGCGCATAGAAGCTTTCAACGAGCTTGGCATGGTTGTGACAAAACCTAAACCGTGTCAAGATCTGAGAAAGTGGTTAAAAAGGCTTTCATCAGTTCTCGTGCTGATTAACATTTCATGAATATACATAGCCGTCTCGAGCGTGCTCTTGACGGTACGGACATAACAGCAGAACTATACATCCAGAATAATCAGAATGCATAACAGAATACATTCAGTATAACAGAATCATCAGAGTATACATAACAGAGCCATCAGAATAAATATAACAGTATCATCAGAATATATCTAGCAGAGTCATCAGCATAAACATGACAGAATCATGGGAATAAACATGCCTAACAGAGTGTACATGTGCATAACAGAATATGACAGCATAAACCTGCTTTGGAATATGTGTTATTCCCACCATAGTAATGTTCTCTGTTGACATTACTATGACGGAATAACCTCGCACCCTCAGTGTAGGCCGACACGGTCTAGACCTTCCTGCGGTGGGCTTCCACCTGCCGTGTGGCCCCTCGGGACCCTTCGACAGTGGGTGGATATTGTACCCCCACCTAAGCTTGCCCCCTTTCGATAATGAAAAGGCGTGGTAACCGCACACCTCCAGGTATGCCATATTGACACCACCTGTGGCGGACTTCCACATTCAGGATGCCTTGACCTCCTGAAGTGGGATCATAGTTTGGCTCACGTGATCACGGCCTTTTCAGTATGTGGCATATAGGCTTTATCAGCATTGGGCATTTGCCCTTGTTCAGCATTGGGCATTGGCCCTCTTTCAGCATTGGGCATTGGCCCTTTTTCAGCATTTCAGCATTTCTGTACCTGTAGCATGGCATACTTGTTCCCTATGGTTCATTTCAGAATCTTTACTTATCTCAGAGTTAATTCTAGTGTCTTTGAACTAGGTTTATCATGAATGCATGAAATGCTACAGATTTTACTATAGACTACACGTAATACGCATGTTCAGAGCATTTTCCTCACATACACCATGTACATTCATACAGTTCAGTTATTAATCATAGATATGGTAATAAATGTTGTACTATGAGCCTCAAGAGGGTTCCATAAGATTTTCTAGCCTCAAGCCGCTCAGCGAAAACTGATGTTCGCTCAGCGGTTTGAGCCTTCGCGCCCAGCGATAGAGGTCTTATCGCTCAGCGGTAGTGACCCCATCGCCCAGCGGCTGCCACCTTCCCGAATCTTCTCCAACGCCTTATAAAAAAATATCTTTTTGACTTTCCACGTAGGCTTCAGCTCGCTCAGCGACGCCTGAGACTTCGCTCAGCGGCCCCTGTGCGAGACCTGAAAACCGAATTCACCATTTCTTCCATTTTCTCTCCTTGGCTTCCATGGAACCTGCTTGAGCTTTCACACATAATCCAAGCATAATAATCCTATCTAATCCAGGTCACAAGACCCTTCAGAATCATCTTCCTAAGCCTAACCAAACTTCTAACATAATTACACATACAAGCATGAAAACATACATACACATGCATAAGCACATCCAACCAAACATAATCACCAAAGAGGTGTTAAACTAAAGTTTCCCACTTCCTAAAGAGCTTGTTGGTGATGGAAAAGGATGAACTTGAAGCTTGATTGCTTGCTTGTTGTTTTTTGGCCAAGAAAACTAGAAACCTAGGTTATGGAGATTTTAAGGTTATGGAACTTGGTTTCCTTTCTTCCAAGTGAAGAGAACTCTTAGCCTTGCCACTTGCTTGTCTTCTTGATGAATTTAAGAATGATTTAAGGTGATGAAGGATGATGATTGAACTTTGGGGGATTTGGAGCTTTGAGGTCTTGAGAGCTTAGGAGAATAAAATGAAACTTTGGTGCATGTATGTGTGTGTCTTCGGGTGTGTGTGTGTTTCTCGTGGAAGATAGGGTTCCGTGGGGGTTTTGGGCCTTTGGCCACACATATTGTGATCCTGGTGTGTTTTCGATCATGTTCGCTCATTAACTATTTATGTACGGAAGTCCTAAAAATATTTCGGACATACCTTTGTGACCCATTAATTTTCCTTGTTAATATTTAAATCTTAGTTGAAATATTCTTGAATTTATTTTCATATGAATATATTTTACAGACTCCTGTGAGTCGTGATTAAATTACAATAAAACCCTAATTTCGATCTAAACGTCACCGGACGCCACGAGATCGCAGAATTATTATTTTTAATTAATATTACAGAAAAAAATTAATATTTAAATTTTATTTCATTTTTATCTCACCTTTTCCTTCTTATTATATTTTTAATTATTTATTATGTGCCATTTTAACGAAAGAAAAAGTCAGGTTGTTACATTCCACCCCCTTCAAAAAAATTTCGTCCTCGAAATTGAAAGATAAAGATAGATCCATACCTCTCAGAATAACTCTAGATAAGCTCCCTTCATATCCGCTTCTAACTCCCATGTTTGCTCTTCTAGTTCCCCGTTCGGCCATATCACTCGTACCATAGGAATCTCTTTGTTCCGCGTCTGGCGAATCTTATGATCAATAATCCTTTGCGGCGTGAGTGGTAGAGATAAATCTTCTCTCAACTGTATCTGCTCTGGTTGAAGCACATGGTCGGGGGATGCATAGTACTTGCGTAACTGAGAGACATGAAAGACATTATGGATGTTGGCCAAGTTTGGTGGAAGAGCTATCCGGTATGCTACCGGTCCAATGTGCTTCAGGATCTGGAACGGTCCAATGAATCGGGGGTTCAGCTTTCTTACTTTCAAAGACCTTCCAATATCGGTCGCTGGAGTAACCTTTAGGAAGACATGATCTCCCTCTTAGAACTCGAGCGGTCTCCTCCGATTATCTGCATAACTCTTCTGTCGGCTTTGTGCCGTGACCACTCGTTTGCACAACCGCTTGATTAATTCTTCTGTCTCTCGAGTTTCCTCAGGGCCTAGACAGCGATACCACCTGCTGTCATTCCAGCATAATGGCGACTGACACTTCCTTCCATATAATGCCTCAAACGGAGCCATACTAATGCTAGCTTGATAGCTGTTATTGTAGGCAAACTCCACAAATGGCAATATTTCCTCCCAGTTTCTTGGCGTGTCTAGCGCACAAGCTCGTAGCATATCTTCCAAGGTCTGAATAGTACGCTCGGATTGACCATCAGACTGAGGGTGATATGCAGAACTCAAGTGCAACTGTGACCCATATGCTTTCTGAAAAGCAGTCCAGAATCTGAAAGTAAATCTGGGATCCCTGTCTGAAATGATAGAAGATGGTACTCCATGCAACCTTACCACCTCCTTGACATACAGTTGTACAAGCTTCTCAAGTGAGTAAGTCATCTTGATTGGGATAAAGTGAGCAGACTTAGTCAATCTGTCCATAATTACCCAAATGGCATCAACTCCTGTCCGAGTACGTGGTAAACCTGAAACAAAATCCATAGCTATGGCTTCCCATTTCCATTCTGGAACCTGCGGAGGATTCAGCAACCCTGGTGGTTTCTGGTGCTCGATCTTCACCTTCTGACAAACCAAGCACTTCTGTACCCAGTCCTCAACATCTCTTTTCAATCATGGACACCAAAACATGTGCTTAAGATCATGGTACATCTTGGTAGTACCTGGGTACATCGTGAACTGACTCTTGTGAGCCTCCTTCAGAATATCCTCCCTTAAACTGCCTTCCTTAGGCGCACAAATGCGCCCGTCAAATCTCATAATCCCATCAGTGTCTATCTTGGCTTCTTTGGTCTTACCTTCTTCAATATCCTTGCAAAACTTGCACCAAATATCCTCCTGACAATTCTTCTGAGCCTCCACTATTCTGTGCTTAAAATCACTGCTGACCTAGAGAGGGTACAACGTCAACCGGTTATGCTGACGTGTAATAGTTAGATTAAGATCACGAAACTCCTCTAGTAACTTCGCTTCCTGTACCATCATATGAGCCATCTGTAATGACTTCCGGCTCTAAGCATTAGCCACTACATTGGCCTTCCCAGGGTGGTAATTGAGATTAAAATCATAATCCTTAAGAAATTCAATCCACCTCCTCTGATGCATATTCAACTCCTTCTGATCAAACAGGTACTTCAGACTTTTGTGATCTGAATATACCTCAAACCGAACTCCATACAAATAATGTCTCCAGATCTTCAATGCAAACACTACCGTAGCCAACTCTAAATCATGTGTAGGATAGTTTTCCTCATGCTGCTTCAATGGTCTAGAGGCATAAGCTATCACCTGACGTCGTTGCATCAGCACACATCCCGGTCCAGCACTTGACGCATCATAGTATACCTCAAAAGGTTCCTGGGGATCAGGCAGTGATAAGTGCCCAATTTACACAATTTTCAATTCCTAAAATGGCACTTATTTGCATGTGTTTTAAAGAATTATCTAACTTAATTCCCCTATTTTGTAGGATTTATAAATATATTCTAAAGATGGATATAAGCATATTAATCAAGGAAAATCCCACAAAGAATGGAGCAAAGAGCACAGAAATGACAAAAGCAAGAAAAGCATGGGACCCCGCTTTGCGTAGCAGTTAGTAAAAATGCGATAACTTGAGCTACAGATATCGGATTGAGGTGGTTCAAATTGCTAGTTAAAGCTAAGAGAGAGATCTACAACTTTCTAGTTCGGACCAAGACAAGATTCCCACTCAGCGCACTGCTAAGAACTCCGCAGAACACCAGTCGCCAAATTTGAATTCAAAAGTCCAACCACCAAACTTGAATTCAA
>QANU01048897.1:48766-63046 GCA_003254905.1 Nissolia schottii | reverse complement strand
AAATTTTTCCAATGCAAACACTATTGCTAGCAATTCTTTTTCAGTGGTTGCATAATTAATTTGAGCATCATTCAAAACCTTGCTAGCATAATGTATAGCATGGAACACTTTATTTTTTCTTTGACCCAGAACGGCTCCTACAGCATAATCACTCGCATCGCACATTAATTCAAAATCACTATTCCAATCAGGTGCTGTGATTATGGGAGCATTGGTCAAACTAGACTTTAACTTTTCAAAAGCAAATAAACATTCATCAGTAAATTTAAAAGGAGTATCCTTGTTTAGGAGGTTGGTTAATGGTTTGGCAATTTTTGAGAAATCCTTGATGAATCTCCGGTAGAATCCTGCATGGCCGAGGAAACTTCTGATTCCTTTGACATTGACTGGGGGTGGTAACTTTCCGATAACATCGATTTTAGCTCTATCCACCTCTATGCCTCTGGCCGAGATCTTGTGACCAAGCACAACACCTTCTCTAACCATAAAATGGCATTTTTCCCAGTTTAGAACCAGGTTTGTTTCCACACATCGTTTCAGCACAGCATCCAAGTTATGCAAGCAATGATCAAACGAGGATCCAAAGACCGAGAAATCGTCCATAAAAACCTCCAAGCTCTTTTCAATCATATCAGCAAAGATTGCCGGCATGCATCTTTGAAAAGTAGCTGGCGCATTACATAATCCAAAAGGCATTTTTCTATAAGCAAAGATGCCAAAGGGACATGTAAAAGCGGTTTTTTCTTGGTCTTTAGGATCAACAGTGATCTGCTTGTATCCGGAATATCTATCCAGAAAGCAATAATATGCATGACCTGCTAGCCTTTCAAGCATTTGATCCATGAAGGGAAGTGGGAAGTGGTCTTTCCTTGTGGCCTTGTTCAATTGCCTGTAATCAATGCACATGCGCCAACTAGTAACAGTCCTAGTTAGGATTAGTTCATTTTTATCATTTGAGATTACAGTTATACCACCTTTCTTTGGTACTACCTGAACAGGACTTACCCAAGGGCTATCAGAAATTGGATAGATCATACCTGCATCAAGTAGTTTTACTACCTCTTTACGGACCACCTCTTTCATTGTAGGATTCAACCTCCTTTGAGGTTGTCTCACGGGCTTGTGATTATCTTCTAGCAGGATCTTATGCATGCAATAAGAGGGACTGATACCTTTAAGATCGGCTAAGGTTCATCCAAGAGCTTGTTGATTTTCCTTTAAGACCTTAATCACTTGTTCTTCTTCTTGTGGCGATAGCAAGTTGCTAATGATTACTGGTTTTTCCTCCTTTTCCTGCAAAAAGACATATTTCAAGTTAGGAGGTAAAGGTTTGAGTTCCAGTTGCTTACCTTCTTTCTTTTCATCAGCTTTTCTCTGAATTTCCTCTGGTGCTCCTTGTTCCTGAGGTAGAGTAGGGGTTGCTTCCAAACTCATTAGAAAAGCTTCAATTTCGGCCTCCTCTTCCTCAGTAAACTGGGCTGAACTATTTATCAGTGCCTCCTCTTCCTCATCAACCTTTGCTACAACTTCATCAAGTAGATCGATCTGGAAGCACTGACCTTTGTCCTTAGGATGTTGTAAAGCCTCGAAAATATCAAAATGCACTTCATCATCATGGACCTTGATCTTGAGCTTCCCTTCATCTATATCGATTCCCATTTTTGCCGTTCTCATGAATGGCCTTCCTAAAATAAGCGGGACTTCCGTGTCCTCAGAAATGTCTATCACTACAAAGTCAGCAGGGATCAAGAATTTATCCACTTTAACTAGAACATCTTCAGCTACTCCCAGTGGATACTTAATTGATCTATCTGCTAATTGGAGTGACATTCTAGTAGGCTTCAGTTCCATGCCACCTACTCTCTTCATCATAGAGAGTGGCATCAAACTGACACTAGCTCCTAAATCAATTAGAGCCTTTCCTATAGAAACATTTCCAATAACAACAGGAATTGTAACGCTTCCAGGATCTGTTAATTTGTGGGGGATGAAGTTTTGAATGATTGCACTACACTTTTCTCCTAAATGTACAACCTCTTCTTCTTGATACTTCCTCTTTTTGGTTAACAACTCCTTCATAAACTTGGCATAAGTAGGCATTTGCTCTAATGCTTCGGAAAATGGGATATTAATTTGTAATCTTTTAAAAATATCCATGAACCTTGCAAATTGCCTTTCCTTGTCAAGTTTAGATGGAGTTTTTGGATAAGGAAGGGGCTTCTCTTTAATAATCTTTTCTTCTTTTTCGGCTTCCTTCTCCTTTTCCTTTTTCTTTTCATTTTTTTCTTTTTCATTTTTTTCATTATTTTTTTCTTTATTTTCTTCATCTACCTCTTCTTCTCTGTCTTTCCAACTCTTCCATTTTTTTCAACTTCACCCTTTTTTTCGACGTTCTTCTTAACAACTTCAGATCTTGGTAATCTGCCACTGCGAGTCATGACTGCCTGGCATGATTCCCTCGGGTTGGGCTCAGTGTTGGCAGAGAATGTTCCTTTTCTAATTTCAGCCATGTCTTTCGCCAATTGTCCTACCTGGATCTCCAGGTTTTTAATTGAAGCATCCGTGTTCCTTTGGTTGGCCATGGACATGTGCATAAATTGTGTAAACGTGTCTTCTAGCTTAGAGTTGTTTTGTTTTTGATGGGTAGGAACCTGGTGTGGGGACTGGAATTGTTGGTTTTGATAGGGAAGTGGCGCTCNTGGAATTGTTGGTTTTGATAGGGAAGTGGCGCTCTGTTGGACGGACCTGCTTCTTGCCTCCAAGGTTGATAATTTTGATTCCTTGGAAATTGCTGGTATGGCCTCTGTTGATTATTGACAAACTGTGCTTCCTCTTCCCTGCACTCACAATAACCAGTGGGATGATCACCAAAACAAAATTCACATTGCATTACCTGGTGTCTTCTTGATGACTGGCTTTCCTTCCACTGTTTCGGCAACTCACTTTGCGTTTTCTTCATTTCATCCAGTTGTTGTTGTAGTTGCCTGTTTTGAGCTAGGATGGCATCGTTTGTGCCTAGTTCCAACATGCCTCCTTTCTTTGCGGGACCTCTACTATACTGCCCTTGTTGGTCTGTTAGGGCCATGGATTCAATGATAGTTATGGCTTCATCTGGTGTTTTGGACATTATTTGTCCACCAGCTGTCGCATCCAGCATAAGCTTATGCTGTTGTTGCAGGCCATTTCTAAAAATATGAATTTGCATTCTCGCATCAAATCCATGGTTTGGGCATCTTCTCAGCATTGATTTGTATCGCTCCCATGCTTCGCACAAATTTTCATTTGGTGCCTGTACAAAAGTAGCAATAGCGGTCTTCAAATCCATAAATTTTGACTGAGAAAAATACCTGGAACAGAATCTTTCTTCTAACTGGTCCCAGTTGGAAAGAACAATTTGAGGTTGATCTCGCAGCCATTCCTTTGCTTTTCCAATGAAGGTTAATGGAAACAGTCTAAGAAAAATCGCTTCTTCATCGGCTTCAGACATAGCAGCAGTTCCACATAGTTCGTAGAATTTTGTGAGATGCGCATATGGATCCTCATGGTCTAATCCTGCAAAAGGGTTAGCGTACATTAATTGGACCAAACCTGGTTATAATTGAGGCATTCGTTGTGTCCCCGTTGTTCGTCCCATGCGAATGATGTTTCTTGGAATGAAGTTGACAAAGCCTTGGCTTTGTCCAGTTCCAGCAGTTCCACCTCTGGCCTCTGACATCTTTTCTGTATCTGAAGAAGAAGATGAAGATGAAGAATGTTCTTGTTCTTCCACTGCTTTGGCTAGGGCTTTGGCTTTCCTTGCTTCGCGTCGATTTCTCCTGAGTGTCCTTTCTATTTCTGGATCAAATAAGAATTGACCTGCAAGAGTTTTCTTTCGCATACAAAGATAGCAAAGTCTTGCAAAAGGGGTTAGAACAATAAAAGTCCTAAGAAAATAAAAGGAGTTAGTTATAATATTTACAAAAGCTTAAAAATAGTCAATCAAAGTAGTGTTTCAATTGGCATAATCCCCGGCAACGGCGCCAAAATTGATGAAAGCTTTTTACCGCAATAGGTTTGTACTCTCGTTAATTTAAAATATCCTTTTTAAAGCTTTCAGATCCTTGAAGGATCCAATTGCAGTAAAGTCGGGTATTATCGTATCCACAGAGATTGTGATTGAAACGACGATCTTTGATTGATACTATGTTAAGCTTGTAAAAGGTGATTATTTGTTGAGTAAAAGAAACGATAAAATAAAATATAAAACAATTAATGATCTTAAGTTTAGGCAGGTAGAAAATATGTTGGGATTTGAATTGCAATATTACTTTTAATGTAACCTAATAACTCAATTAATATGATCTATGAGTTCATTTGATTTTACCGCCACCAGTTCTTAACTTAATCATCTTTCTCAAGCATGTTAAGTTCACAAGTTCCTTTATTAAGTTGTCAATGTCTTGCACAAACTTAACAAAATAACTTGACGTTAAAGTGGGTGTTAATGCGATTAGTTCTTAGTTTGCAGTTACGGCGGTTAAGAACTACATGACTTGATCTAGGTCTGATTAAATGATGATAACTTTCGTCCACAACATTTAAACGTTTAAATCAAACTTAAAGAATAGCAAGATTGAATTTAACTTGGTTTGTAATTTACTTAGAATAGCTTTCACTCAAACAAGTAAGTCTCAAGTTAGGAGTCAAAATACTAAACAAAAGTTAGCATTAGGTGCAAGATCAATCATCAAAACCGTAGAACTACATAGAATCATACTTATGAATCAAAACGGATACATAAAAGCAATACAACGCATCAAATCCCAACAAAGAAGAAGTTAGCTATCCATTCTCATGGATAGATTACAACTTACTAGGGTTTACAGCAATGGTTGGTTGAGAAGAGAGGTGAAATGCTTCCACACCTCCACCACGGTTCACAACTGTTTTACAATCCGGCAGCACTTCCGTTAAGGAAAGCTTCTAAACCCTAATTTCCTACCTAACCCTAGCTTAGGAAAGTATGAAATATGGGTGGAATAATGAAGGAGGAAGGAGGGAATGAGTTATCCTCTAAATGCCTCGGCCTCCCCCCTATTTATAGGGAAAATTTGGGAGGACCGCTCAGCAGTTAAGCACCGCCGCTAAGCGGTTGGTCTAAGGTTGCGGCTCATACGCGGCTTCATTAATGGTGGTGGCGGCTTGGGTTGGCGCCAGGCTGGAACATTTAATGCATGGTCAAAGGCGGTTGCCGACACCAAACCGCTAAGCGCTTAGGCTTGTCCGCTGAGCGGTTGTGCTTAATCCGCTAAGCGCTTACTAGTCATCCGCTGAGCGTTTGTGTGTTTGCTTGCAACCTTCTTACTCTTTTGTCCTCTTTGCCTTTTGATCCATTCTTCTAGGGATTAATCTTCATTATTCTTCTTGTATCCATCTTTCATAATATGTAATAAAACCTACAAACCATAATACTTTATTTAGGTAATTTGTTAAAACATAAATGGATATGTGCCATTTTAATTAATAAGAATTACGAAAATTAGGCACTTATCAAGCCAGTGGGTGCATAAAGGCACAGGAAGGGCTAAGATGTCGAATTTATGCCACGCGACCCTGAAGGACTTTTCCCGAGGCTCGGGGCAATCCTCAGACCAATCTGACATTTTACGGACACCGGGAAAAGCCCATAAAATATGCTCAGAAGAAAATAAGTCCTAAAAGCCCCAGCTAGACCTAAACTACTAATAAGGAAAATTAGTAGACTGCGATGACAAACCCATAATATTTTTTGGACAACTATACGTGACGCACTGAGACTGCGAGCAACCCCATACAGATGAATTTTGAAAAAAAGATCACCTCAGTCAGCTATGAAAATCCATAGTTGTCCTCCCACCAACCATCCTCTGCACAACTCTCACATCGGCATACCCTCCTCCATTTTCACACCCCACCCTCTCTCCAAATTTTCATAATTTCCCTCAGCCCCAAGACCCCTCTCTGCAGCCCAACCCTCCACTTCTCTCATCCTCCTCTTCTTTCTTTTCTTCCCAGGAGAAAATCCAAAGAAAGACTAAAGGAAGCCAAGCTGGAAAGGCCTTGCTTCTATTCCACCATAAGCCACTGTCATCATCATCACCATATCCTTAAGTTTCTTTCTCAGAGAGCAGGGAAGAAAAGCTTAGAATTCCTAGCCTTTCCTCTCCAACGTCCAACCATCTTCCAAGGTAGGGGTAAAGCTAGCTCTAAATCACCCTAGGGTGATGTGTGTAAGTTTTATGTACGTTTTGGGGGAAGAAAATGGGTTAGTGGAAGGATAGGAAGCGAGAAAAACCACCAGGACTTGTATCTGGTCTGTGGTCATTCGAATGAATCCCCTAGGATTATTTGAATGAACCACGAATATTTTAGAAAATGAGTGTGGAAACCATGGGTTATTTGAATGACTACCTTAGAATCAATCGAATGAGTCATGAGGATTTGTGATTTTGAAGGCAACAGAGGCTAGTCATTTGAATGCCCTGGCCTTGGGTATTCAAATGACAACTTCCCTGTAAAGTTTAAAGAGAAAAGGCCAGAATCATTCGAATGACCTTTCATGGGGCATTCGAATGACCATCCTTAACACCACCCACGAGTCAGAACCCAACGCCATTCAAATAACCTGAAGAGTGTCATTCGGATTACCTAGGTTCCAGACTCAAACATGCATGCTTTCTTTATGTGAATGAATGTGCCATATATGTATGAGTTATGGATATATGTTAACATGCATCATGAGGACCTGGTTGCCACTAGGACCGTAGGGTAACCCTAGATCACTAGAAATGTAATATTTAACGTAAATAAAGATCATAATTGAATGTAGGGAATGAAAATGTTTCTTAAGAAGGCTCCAGCCAACTAGGGCTCGATGTACCTTAAAGAAGTGTACGTAGTTATGTAATAGGAATCCCCATTCTCTTGGCAAGTCACACATGACAAGCCCCCGCCAGTTTCGCAAGGTAAACTGGTCTAAAGTTTAAAAAACGCAGACATAGGCCTGAACGCGGGTTTCCACCCGGAAGTCAAGAAAGAAAAGAAAATAAAGTTAAGGCCGTCGGTAAGGGGCATGCAAAGATAAAGTAAAGTTAAGGCCACCGGTAAGGGGTGTGCAAGAGCTCAAGTTAAGAAGAAAGATAAGCAAGGCACTAATCCACTCCTGGCGCCATCATAGGGTGGGCCTCTCACCATCTAGCACGCTAGATGGTCACTTCCTATCATCGATTGATGAGAAAGAATGGGCATTCGTGGTTAGCTACCACTCGAGAAAAGAGCACTGCCCGGCCGCCGACGAGACGATAATAGTAAGTGGGTCGCAGTCGAACGGGACGATGGTCCCACGGACTACTAGGGAGAAAGGATGAACAAGTAAAGGAACGAAAGAGGACGCAGCCACATAACGCGTAAAAGAACCCCCAGCCCCTCATGCATGGAATGTGAATGAATGTCTATATGTGAATATACATATATGTATGCATGTAAAGGTATGTATGGTAAAAAGGGCCCGGACTAACTGCCCGGAAGTAAGCCCTAAGTACAGTATGACAAATAATAATAAGCTCGATAAGTAACCCTAATTCCCTAGGGTAAAGATTAGATATTCCCATCACTTAGTAACTTAGATAAAGTCGTTCAGGAGAGCAAGACTAAAAATGAACTAGGAAATATACAGTTGCATGACACCTAGAGATCTCCTGAGCGGCCTAGATGATGACCGAGCTAAAAGAAAGTAGAAACCCTTATATAGGCCCACTGAGAACGCATGGTTCTCACCCCGCTCGCTTGTGATGCCAGATGTCAGGGCTTGCACGAGCATTGGGATCTACGCCAGCCACTCCGATTGTATTGGACATAGATGCAGAAGAGCCTCCGCCGTATGAGAAGGACGTTGAGTTTGACCCAAACTCTCTACCTCCCCCACGGTCATCCTGCTACTGCACCGGACCTAGAAAGAAGGTAAATCCGTTCTTTTGACGATGCCTCGCCCCGAACCCTCACAACGCTGAAGCTGGACCTCCCACCGCACGCTGGGACCTACCCATGATCCCCGAGACTTCCCAGGAGACGGATGGGGATGAAGACTCCCTAGTCTTGGCCCCCCTTCATCCACCAGTAATGACTCTGAGGAGGAGGACTCTATGGATATCGACTCCGACGACGAGGAGGAGGATCCGGAGGAAGACTCTAAAGAAGATTGGTGATAGAGTAATAGGGTAGTTTTGGTTGTATCTATCTGAATGTAGGACTGAAAAAGGTGTATGTAATATGTGAATTATATATATATATATATATATTGCTTTGTCTAAATTGGGCCAATTACATGTGCTTATTCTTTCTTGTGTTGACTATGTCATAATGTAATTACCGCAGAGGACTATCGAGATTCCTTAGGGCTATATCGCATTATTGTACCTACATAGTTGTACACAGGTGATTCCTACTTGCGAGTATAGTTAAACATGTAAGAGTTTTATTTCAATCGGTCCATATTTTCCATTAAACTATTTTCCAAGGTATACGTACTAAGAGTAATCCCGACCAAAGCAGAAAATAACTCTACGTAGCGTATTTACGACTATAACGTGAATAGCTAGTAGGGGTGTTTCAATTGGTATCAGAGCAGTTTGGTCCTAGTAAGTCTGAGGACTGAGTTGCACTGTGCTTCTGAGCACGATGACAGTGTACACTTCATGGCACTGTATAGTCTGAACTTAGGTACACTAGTCCTTCTCGAGTCTATTTAACTCAAGGTGGTACAAGTGCAACCGATGAGCTATGCCACTGTGAAGGAACGATGCACGTCGTATCATTAGGACCAAGAGTTCGATAACCCTCATGGGAACTTAGTTAGGCAATGACGTGACGAGACCCCATCAGACGAGAAAAATGAACCATGACGAGGGAGAAGCAAGAACCTCAGGGAGCAAACACTGAGAAAACCAGAGGAAAATCCTTCTCGGGGTTCATTCGAATGACCCCTGTTGGTCATTCAAATACCTCAATTTTCAGGTTGGACATTCGAATGACTTACCCACTGGTCATTCGAATGCCTCACCAAATTCGCCAATCATTTGAATGACTTCAGAGCTAGCCATTCGAATGCCTACAGTAGAATACAACAAATACGACCTTCTCCGAAATTCCCTCCGATTCCCAGGATCCTCTGAGGACTTTCCCTTCCCTACTCACTTTCCAAACCACTACCAAGCCACTCACGACTCCTTAATTGGTCTGGTCTAGATACGGGGCCCTTGAGGCATAATGAGTTATCCTATCGAGGGAAACACGGCCAACAGATTAACACCAAAACTCCACCAAGAAATAAGAACGAACCAAGCCTATTGGCCCAAAAGCATCATTTTATTAACCACACATCATATCACAAAAAAGGATAACAAATTTGCTGTTACACAGTTTTCCATAATTATGGTCAGCCATAGACAACGGGGCCGAAGCCCTTACACTACCTAGAACCCCATTGCCCACCCTCTAGGAGGCGCCATCTGAGTCCGGAGCCACGTTCTTTCCCCTGGCCGTAGACGTCGCACCGGCAGTAGAAGGGCCTCCGAAGCCATGGGAAACCATTTTCGTAAACTCCATAGAGCGCGGGACACCCAGACAGGCGCAAACAGAGCCCATATCCCCTTCCACTAGTAGCAAGAGCCGCTCCAACCGCTCTAGATGAGATGAGTCGAAGGGTAGGCTGGTGTAGTAGATGCAGGAGCTGGTTGTCCTTTGGCCTGACGCCCTTTAGACGCCTCTTATTCAAAAACGTCATCGTCCGACAAGTATATGTGCATCTTCGCCATGCACCCCGAGTCCACCTTCAACTCCCTTTTGGGAAGCACCTCAACTCCCCTGCCACACAAAGCAAGAATGCAATTAGCATTTAAGTAATAAAGTCAAGGCATTGAAACACAAGAAATTTAGCCAAATAATGCATACCTATTAGCGAGACCTGGAAATGGCGCAGGATCGCCGTTATCTGCACCCCGTAGGGTAGTGCAAGCCCCCGGAGTAACCCTCGTTCCGAGACACCAACTTATGGGTCAGCAAATAGTGGAGCATGCGCTGGT
Organism: Nissolia schottii; assembly: GCA_003254905.1. Classification (NCBI taxonomy): domain Eukaryota; kingdom Viridiplantae; phylum Streptophyta; class Magnoliopsida; order Fabales; family Fabaceae; genus Nissolia; species Nissolia schottii. The sequence goes on along the minus strand of QANU01048897.1, from coordinate 52,949 downwards.
CTACCGGCAGCCCGCAAGCTTGGGGCTGGTTGCTGGAATCGATGACACCGGAATGGTGCAGGGTGTCCATCGCCACGTCTTCACTGAAGGGAGTGCTGGAGGAGTCGACAGCCCACCCCAGCGATTTTCCCAACAAGCTGGCCCAGTGGAGGGTAACCCCAGAACCTCCCCGAGCAACTCAGCAATCATCTCCAAACTAACCTTACTCACCTCTGTGGTTAGCTTGTTTCCCCTTAGCCTCAGGTTAGCATAAAACACCTTCACCAGTTGGGGGTATACGGGCAGACTACAACACACAAAATCCAGTACCCCGACCGAGTTGAGGATAGCAGGGATGTTACTATGGACGCCCTCGAACATGGGAAGCACTAGGACCCGAGGTACCATCACTCCCGATTCTCGTACTCCCTCTCAAAGTAGCACTACTGCCCGAGGATGAGAAAAAATGGGGTATCCCTACAGGGCGGAGTGGTGACCGGGTTGCGGTGGGCCCCCTCTGTGTGGTGTTGGGATTGGAGACGGTGATCCCCATGGGCGTATCTTGATTCGTGATGACGGTAAGGGGTAGAGTAGCCGACGGCAACGGTAGGGGCAGAGGGAGAGAAGCAGAGGAAATTGTGGGGGCGTCGAGAGAGACAAGGGGTCGAAGAGTAGAAGGAAGTGATGGGTGGAAAGGAAGGGCAAGTGGGGAAAGAGTAAGGGAAATGAAAGGAGGTAAGTAAGGATGGAGTTGGAAGTAGAGAAGAACTCTGCTAGGGCTTAGGAGAAAGCAAGAGAAGTAAGGAAGACAAAGAGGGAAACACGTTTAAAATGCCTCAGACCGTAGGTCATTCGAATGACCTAGGTAAAGGCATTCTAATGACTACGCGAGGATTTAAAAGTTTACACAAGGCCACTGGTCATTCGAATGAAATACGAGAATCATTCAAATGAATCTGCAGCTCCAACAGGCATTCAAATGACTAATGGGATGTTATTCGAATGACTCTTAAATTTCGTTTAACGTAAGCTGGTAATCCAAATAATCAGGAAGAAGGATATTCGGGTGATCCTCAACCCTAGGTGCCGTAAAAATGAAAGCTGTAGCCGTGCCAAATTTCGGGACGAAATTTCCAGAAAGGGGAGAATGTAACATCCCAGATTTTTTGGCCACAAAAAACCCCGCTCAAAATAGATAAAGGGCGAGCCACTGGGTGCATAAGGCACGGGAAGGGCTAAGATGACGCGTTTGACTCGTGGAACTCTATCAAATTTATGCCACGCGATCCGAAGGACTTTTCCCGAGGCTCAGGGCAATCCTCGGACCAATCTGACATTTTATGGACACCGGGAAATGCACGCTCAGAAGAAAATAAGTCCCTGAAAGCCCCAGCTAGACCTAAACTACTAATAAGGAAAATTAGTAGACCGCGATGACAAACCCATAATATTTTTTGCACAACCGTATACGACGCACCGAGCCTGCAAGCAACCCCACACAAATGAATTTTGGAAAAAAGATCCACTCAGTCAGCCATGAAAATCTGTGGCCGTCCTCCCCCACCAACTCTCACATCCCATTCGCGTGAAACACCTTTAGCTAACTGCATACGCTCGAGTCATACGCAATGCTCGCTAGGTTGTTTACTCTCTGGTGGTTCCCGTATACTTTTCGAAAATAAATGTTCTAGAACATAAGGACCCATTTCTTTCATTTGTATAGAAATTTCATAACATAGGAGCCGTGAGTGCGAAGGAATATTTTTACAAATGAGAAAGGTCTTAGGCTCGAAAGCGTGCATACCAACAGTTCATTTGTTCATTATACTACTTATTCTTCCTGAAATCCCTATATGGTTCCTCAGCATGTTCAGCAGCATCGGCATAGTAAGAGTCATCATAAGTTCCTGGAGCCATAAACGAGTGAAGTGAGAATAGCAAGTTCTCAGTGGTTAATATTCTAGTATGCCCTTGCCTTTTTTCGGATATTCTTCAGCTGCTCAGGGAACCTCTAAGTGTCATGCATACTAGCCCCTTACTGATTATTATTCTTGGACCTATGTTCTGAGGAGCTTTATCTAGCTTACTAGGTGATTGGGCATCTAATCTGGATATTACATAGGCTTCGTGCTATATTCTTTATCTTGCCTGAGTGTGGCAATGTAAAATCGCCTGCTCGTATTACCGCTAACTGACATACTAGTCGCCTCGGGACGTTCTCTTGCGATAGATAATGCATAATTATATGGACACCTACATACATAACTGCATACATTCATACCTTCATGCATTCATTCATTCATTCATACAAGTGGATATATATATATATAGCGCATGGGGGAGAATCTGGGGATCTCTTATGTGCCCTGTGGCTGCATCCTTCTTAGTCATTTGCACCTTTGTAACCGTGGCCTCTGTTACAACCTCTTTCTTGTCTCTATCGTGTCGACCCAGTAATGCTCTTAACCAGTGTGGTAGCTAATCACGTAAAGCTCATAAGAGGAAGACATCGAACGTGATAGGTACAACCACTCTCCTAACAAGAATGGCGAGGGATCAGACCTTGGACTGATCGGGTGTGGACGCGTAGGTAGGTCCCCTTGGACTCGACCACGTTCTACTTTACTGCTTACTTTGACTGGGGTCCCCTTCTTTCTTTCTTTCTTCAGGCCTTGGCCTGTTCTCATAATCTTGGGCCTTGGCCCCTTACTATCATAATCAGGTCTCTCTACCTGCGTTGCTCATAACCAACCTAGCTTGCCGAATTGGTGAGGGACGTGTCTGTAAGACGTGCCAAGAGAATTGGGGAACATCCTAATTATATAACTATAATATTTAACTAAGGTCTTTCGCACCAATTGGGGCCGGAACGTTTCTAACTTGTCTCTGTTCCCTAGGGTTCAATTATGATCTTCTTGGACTTTAGGTGAGAACTTCTAGTTATCTACAGTTGTCCTAAACCTTACAACGGCCCGTTCCTCATGATGCATGTTCTCATAAATAAGGGTACACATAGCTGTGCCTGATGGATCCCATAGAATAGTTAAAACTCAAGTTTTTCAGTGAGCATTCAAATGATTAGGGTTTGTGCATTCGAATGATTCTTTCAATCGATTGATCAAGGAATTCAATCGATTGAAATCCCTCGCAGGTTTTCATTTGACTGAAATCCTCATTCATTCGACTGAAATCCAAAATTCTATTATTCAAATCCCTTGGGAATTCAATCGAATGAAATAGTGTAAAATTGGCTCCCAAGAGCCTTTTCATCTAGGGGCTTTTCACCGTAACTTTTCTCATTTTCCAGTGATCCAATCAGTACAGTTATGGTTCCTAAACTTCAAAATCATCAAAAACAATCCTACACAATTGACTTCCTATAGTTTTTATGTAACATCCTAGCTAACTGCCTACCCTCGAGTAGTACGCAATGCTCACTAGGTTGTTAATCATTTGGTGGGATTACTTATAGTCCCTTATTATCTTTCGAAAATACCAAAGTAAGGGAAAATATGGACCATTTTAAAAACTTTCTATTTGTTACTTTATTTGCAAAATATGAGCCACGCGTGAATCAAATCATATAATACAAACGATAGAGCTGAAGCTTAAACGTAGTAATCCTTAATGACATAAATAATTACATAAACAGCATCTGGTCTATCACAAGTTACAACCCACAGAGTATAATAATAGTTTACATATATAAGCTAAATACATCAAGATACATATCAAATATAGAAAAATGTACCAAAATGTCCATTTGCTGCCGAGCTAGACTGGCTCGTCCTCGGTCCTCTACTGCTGCACGTGCGGCTCCTCATGGGGCTCCTCGTAGCCCTCATACTCTTCGCCTGCTCCTGGGAAGCATAAGCGAGTGGGGGTGAGAACAGTCGTCCTCAGTGGTTAACCTTGGCATAGGGGATCTCTTTTTCTCGCTTATCGACCCGGCCGCTCAGGTGTTTCTAAGTGAACATGCATACTAACATCCTACTGATTATTATCTGGCCTAAGGTCCTGAATGGCTTTATCTACTTTACTAGGTGACGGGGGAACTAGTCTTGTTTATCTACGTTCTCGTGCTTGTTAACTTTTCTCGCGTATATACATAGCCGTCTCGAGCGTTCTCTTGACGGTACTTATTTCATACACATACTTACATACTTTTTCGTATTCTTATGCATCACGTACTTGTTCATCACAT